>JACBFG010000029.1:276617-291331 GCA_013435955.1 Diaporthe sp. HANT25 | reverse complement strand
GGGGGGGGGGGGGGGACATTCAAAAAGGCTTACATTGCACAACCGGAGGATAGATCTCGATAATTTTGGTAGATCTGTGGCGATTCTGGTCCCGGATGCAATCGATGAAAGAAGTCAGAGCTGCCTTTGAAGCCGAGTAAGCAGGGATGGTTGGAGCCGGAAGTAGGCGGAGGTGAGTTCCCGTGATTATTAGACTTGTTGGCTGCGTCTTGGCCTGTAAATGTGGCATAAGTGCCATAGCCAGGTTGATGATGCAGGTGAATTTGACGTTTATCTCATGTTGGAAGCTGTCGAAGTCGAACTCGGCAGCCCGTGACAATCGTATCTGGCTCTGGACGCCAGCAGTCAGAAACACGGCGTCTAGGTCTGGATACATCATGAGGACTCTAGGGAATATTCTGTCTAGTCCGAATCCACTACTTCGGTTGAGGATTTTTGTTTTTAGGGCCGACCTACTCATTGACAGAAGCATTCAGGCCTGCGCTGTCCCTCAAGTCGGCGTATCCAGTCATAAACAGCCCCCTTCCCATATAGCAATTTCCTACTAAAAAGCCTAACTTTAGCCCTCTTATAAATAAATCTATATAAATCTTTAAAGTATTCTAATTATACTAAAGTTTTACCATAATTTAATCTATTATAAAAAGCATTTTATATAATTTATTACATAAGTATAATATAAGTAAATAAATAAAAATAAAGTAATAGTCTTAAAAATAAATATTTTTTATACTAAGACCTAACTTAAAAAGAGTATTATAATAGTAAATCTTTAAATTATTAACTATTTTAGTATGTTTATTTATTTAATAACATTAAATATATACTACGTAAAAAATAAATAAAATTCTTATTTAGTTTTTTTTTTAAAAGATTTATATAGATTTATTTGTAAGAGGGCTAAAACTAGGCTTTTTGGTGAGAAATTATTGTGTGGGAAGGGGGGCTGTTTGTAACTGGATATGCCGACTTATATCGTATCTGATGATGGCAGCATTTAGGGAATTGTGCTTCTTGACGAATTCGTCGAGTTTGTCCTGGCGACGACCTACGGCGATGACCTGGGAACCCTCAGCTACGAACTTATCCGCTAGGCCGGCGCCGATTCCCGAAGTGGCTCCCACAAGAAGGATTGACTTGTATGTGAATGGCAACTTCATTGTCCAGAAATGGTTAGTGTTGATGTTTGGGGAGAACAGAAAAAGTGCGAAAAGAGTTGTGGCGTGCCCTTTAAATTTCATGTCAAGCAGTTACTGAGCTTTACTTTCCGCAAAAATCTCTGGAACCGAATACTGTATTTGAACAGCTACTCGGTTGAACTTCGAAACAAGCCACTTTGATTAAGAAAAGTAAAAGATATTCAGAGTACCGAAGTAGATAAGTATATTGTTACTAATAATACATAGGTAATACACTAAAGGAATGACATTCAATAACTCCTTACCAGTACACACTCTGTCCTTTTTTCCCCTAGAAACGCGGGTTTTCGTACAGCTCAGGTGTTACGTATACTTGCAAACTCAACGCACGGTCGTCAAGTCCTTCCTTCCTTCCGAAACCAACGAACGTGAAGATGCCTGGCTTCTCATCGAGGTTACGGTAAGTGCTATCAGCGATGTCAGCAAGATGAGTCGTGGCCATGGGACCAGGGGAAATGGCTTAGTGGGTGATAGATGAAAGCTTACAATGTGTTCTTGGTGCGTTCCTCGATGGTCGGCCCACCATCCGCCCATCCATATTTTCGCAGCCAGAGATCCAGTCCCTGCGCCACGGCTTCGTCATTGGGCGCTTGATAGCCCGGATAGAAGTAGAATTTGGGGATGGGGTATGGTTTGTCAGGCGTGAGCGAAAAGTACAGCGACGACGGTTTCGTGCCCAGGATGGCGCGGCGCTTTTTGTCGGCCTCTGTCTCCGTGCGGATCTTGTGAACAGGGTAGCACAAGCCCCGAGAGAGCTGGATGATGTCCCGCAGCTTTGCCTTATCTTCTTCAAGGTCTGCGATGGGGATCCGTCCGCCAAGCGTGTAGTAGTCCCAGATCTCATCAAAGTCGTCGCCCAGATATCGCAAGTACACCTTGAGGCGGGCGTCACCGGCGGGCACAAAATCAGTGGACAGCCCACGGCCCTGAGACTCATACTGGGGATGATCGGCCACGAAATCTTCAATCATCTTCAGGCCGAGCAGGATATTCGGGTGCGAGCCGATATCCGGCAACTGGCGCACGCCCAAGGAAAGGGCCTGGAAGCGCGTGAATCGGCGGTCTGCAGCAACGAAACATGGTGGAAAGTAGCTCTTGATCATGACAGGGAGCATATGTGGGGCCTTCTCGGTGATCTTGGGGTTGATGTCGAAGCCAAGAATTGTAGGCGTCCGATGTCCCGCTGCGGATATCAAAGATTCTTGCTTCTCGGCCGATGCATTTGCATACACTGCCCACCGCTCAATCGCACGATGCTAAATTCAGAATTAGTTCCATAGGAATTCTAAGCCATGATTGTCCAAGCAGCCTCCAAATGGTACTTCTCCAAAAGTGGCCCGGGTAACACAACATTTGCGCTGGCGGCTTGGATAAACGTACCCAATGATCATCATAAAGTGGACTCTTGTCCTTCAGAACCTTGAGAACCTCTTCCACTGTATCCACACTCATGGGGCAGTTCCTATTCGGAGGGCGAACTTCGGTCAGATCCAAGACGAACCGTACACTCGACTTCTTGGTGGAGCCTTTAAATTCCCAGCTGTACTCAAAGGGATTGCCATCCCAACCCACGGCAGTCGGCATTGATCCAGCCTCAGGTTTCCCTTTAAGCAATGGACAGATAACAGCACTGTAGAACGTGAGGAACTGATTCTTCGTCTTGTTGGGGAATCCAGCCTCCTCCATCATCCGGGCCAGGTCCAATCCGCTGGTGCGCCACCAGTAGAGCGCATCGTCATCCAATTTAGACACATCAATGCCGGCTACTGAAGACGGGAACTTGGATTGCTCTCCAACACCTCGCTCCAATTCTGTCTCTTCCAGCGCGATGGAGCCCATCTCTAGACTGTGGCTAGTTGAATGCGCAGCACGAAGAGAACAACTGTCGTAGGATTTGGTGGCTGTCGACTTAAAGTGGAATTTATGTCCTGACGTAATACCGACTACGACATATATTGCACATGATCTTTCTAGTTGACGATGTCTGTTATTAATGGGGGCAGCCACATCGAGGTTAAGACAAGGGGCTGAAGACTCTCCGCAATCCCGAAGGAATCGACGCACCTCCATTGCCGTCCTCTAAGTGATCTGACATTGACCAGGCCCTGGGGAAGAGGCTGTAATTGCGATACACTGCCCCGGTGCCATAGCTGGTTCCTGAGTGAGTGTTCGGCCACGGATCTACCAGGCGACAAATGAATTATGACAAGTTCTGTGGAAAGCCTATATTTACTCGGTGCTAAACACCATGTTGGGAATCGGCACCCTCGGCTCGGCACGAAGACCCCCGTCAATTCTCTCACCCGGTGCTTTGTAACCACTATACAGGGAACTACTTTTAGCCACACACTATGAATATATTTTCTAACGCAGTATGTGTTTAGTCAAATTAAGCTTCTATTACTTTCAATAATTTACTATTAAAAACATTAATAATAATAATATAGAAACAGATATTTATAAGGCTTAAAATAGATAATATAAGGTAAAGTACTTAGTAAGCATAGTTACTAAAGGCTATAACTAATAAAAGCCTATTAGATTTCTAATATTGTTTTTTTTTCAAACGCTGGGTCTTTGAGCGTTTATTACTGTATGAAAGGACCGCATACCACCTTGTATGTATATGGATTAAGAACGAAACCACCTATTAAGTTTCTAATCTATATATTTGATTTATATATTAAGCTTAGTTTATATACTTATAAATTAAAGATAAGTATATAAATTAAATTAATAAATTTATTTTATAAATTAATGTATTTAAAGTAATATATATTCTTATAGTATTTATTTTCTATTATATAAATATTTATTTTAGTAATATAAATATATTTCTTATAATAAGTATTATGTTATATAAAGAACAGTCCCTTGATTACAGAACCCCTAGCTATAAATAAAAAAATTTTAAGTTATAGTTTTTAAACAAAGTTCTAATTTTCTCAGTCAAGGCCACTCTGAGCATTCAGTATAGCGCATACTGGAGACTGGTACTCCCCCTTGCATGTTCAAGCAGCCTGCTATAATAAATAGTTTCATGTCGTTATGTCGATTTTATCCACCGCTTGAACAACCTTAAGATCCCAAAGCCAATACAACTGTAGACCGTATTTTGCGTTTCAGCGACAAGACCAAGATGCCGACCACGCTGCCAGCACCGTCCAAACCATTGACCGCTGGGCTTGACTTCAGTTCCCATGTTTACCTGCCTGTGGAAGACTCTATAGAGGTTTTCAATCGTGATAGCGCCGAAGTTCTCGAATGGGTTCGGGACAACTTGCAGGCAAGCATCCAGTCTCCAGTTCCCGTCTAAGCGCCTGTGACTAACAGTGAACCACAGCGGTTTTCTGGCATTCAGCAGCTTGCACTGTTATCTCTTCGTCGAGAATCGCAACATGCCGCTCCCATTTATATCGACGCACGCAAAAGCGAAGTCAAGCTGCTTGATGCGGTACCGAAGGACGCCGAGCCTGACGTAGTGGCAAACATCGCGCCGGCCTGTGTGCTGGATGCCATTACAGGCCGCCTGCTGACGCAGAACATGTTTACCAGGCATGCAGACCCCCCGTGTCCTGGTGCCTTTGCCTCATGTTTTGCTCCCCTGGGTCTCCCCGGCCCCATGAATCCGGGGAGTGAGCTGGACCACGACAGCTTGCCTAAGCCGACAGAAGATGCCGAGCAGATCAAGCGGGATATCAAGAACTGGGGCTATGCATTCTTGGCCAACGCTCTTTCACCTGAGCAAGTCAAGATTCTCAGAACTGCCGTCCTAGAACAAGGAGCTGGTGAGCGGGTGGGTGGAGTTGCGCATATGCAAGGGGACAACCAACGTGTATGGTGAGAACAATTCTTTGTTGCCTGCAGACTTTGAGATTTGGTTTTCTAATATATTTATGCTTAGGAATCTTCCTAACAAGGGTGATGAGTTTCTCGACCTGCTCAATCACCCTTTGCTCGAGACCTTCGCGCCATGGTTCTTAGGCGAAGGTTTCCAGATCTACAACATGTCAGCTAATATTTCTCTCCGAGGAGAAAGTGGCATTCATATGCATAAAGACCAGTCGTCGATGCCGCCGGATCAAATCGATTTCGCGTACATGCTGAACGCCTTATTTTATTTGACCGACTTGACGCCTGAGAAGGGTGCCACCCTGATTTACCCCGGGTCGCATTTGAAGAACGTGGCACCCTTGGGGCACATGAGCGATACGGTACGTTTTGGCCAACAAATTCTGTCCTGGACGAAATGTTATTGTTCCGAGTTGATGATTCAGTGGCTGACTACCAATTAGGGGGGCTCAATTCCCGCCTGCGCGCCCGCTGGGACGTGCCTGCTTCTAGACAGTCGCGCATGGCACTCCACGGGCGATAATCACACAGACGAGCCCAGGCCGCTCGTGATTCTGACTTTTGTCCGTTATTTTGTGCAGAAGATGGAAGACTACCCGCGGCTTCTCACCGAGGAGGTCAAGGCAAAGTTGTCCGACCGCCAGAAAGTTCTCCTGGGAATCCCAGTGCCTGGTGCCCACGGTTCGGGGTACAACGCCTATAAGAGGAAGGGAGAGGAAGCACCGGAAATGCGCGCTCCAGTATCTGGAAACCTAGCAGACCCAAAATAGAACACTGTCCTTCGCGTCTGGTGGTCGTAATTTGTGCAGGACGGAAGCACCGATGGAGGCACACGGGGGTATCGGGGCTTGTTTCAGGAGCTTTGTCAATAACAAGAATAGATTTCTCTGCAAACTATTTATTCTGTGATGCGCAAAAGTGCCTTATAGTTTGCTTCAGTATCTGAACAATCCCCCATGCGTCTGCTACAAGGCTTAGGCTCCGGGCAACTATTGTTCTTTTTTTGTCATACTGTTATCGACATTGTTTTTTTGACGCTGGGTCTTTCAGCGTTTACCATTCTATGAAGGAACAGTATACGACTTCAGTCATGTATGGTTTCATTAAGATACCACAGCAGCTTGTTAAAAAAAAATGGCAATAGGTCTTTTATATTTATACCTATAAAGGGTAATTTACTATTTTTTTTAAATAATTATTCTTCTATAATTCCTTTTATAATTAATATTAAGGTTATATTTTTTTCTTTTAGGTATTTTAAATTTTTATATTTATTCTTTTATTTTTAAAGTCTTTAATTATAAGTAGCTTTATAAATTATTTAGTTAAGTATATATTATCATGTATTATAATAATAATTTAAATGCTTATGATTATAAAATAATGGTTTAAATTTATTATATCTAAAACATTTTGATCTTTTTAAGGAAATAAGTCTGTGGAGGAAGCTTCAATATAGGGTTAAAAGTTGATTAAATCGCGAGGTGAGCACAGCTACCTTTTGGTACTGGGTGGGTGGGTGACTGAGAACTGCTGGGAGAGTGGACGGACCAGTTGGGTGGGTGGACGCTTGCTGGCCTATGAGCCTTTCTTACGAGAGGTATTCATGCCGAGCATGACTAGTTGATCCTTCGACATATAAAAGAATAGACACGACTTCGGCAAGCTCCTCTCAAGTATCTACATATTCTCCAACAAATATTCAGCACCCTGACAAATAGCCAAAATACACCACTTCAACGGACCCACTATGGCCACCGTAATCGTCTTCGGCCCAACAGGCAATATTGGATCTGTTGCCGCGCAGACCGCCCACCAACATGGTGCGAAAGTCTGGCTCGCCATGCGCGACCCCTCTAAAGCCATCCCAGGCCTCACCGCCGAGGCCGAGCAAGCCGGCAACTATTCGCGCGTCCAGGCCGACCTCAGCAAGCCCGACACCGTCGCCGCAGCCGTCAAGACCGCGGGCGCCACGCGCGCCTTCATCTACGTCGCACAAGGCACGCGCGACTTCATGAAGGGCACCGCCGAGGCGCTCAAGGCCGCCGGCGTCGAGTTTGTCGTGCTGCTAAGCAGCTCTACTATCGGGCATACACAGCCGGCGGACGTGCAGCCGAGCGAGTTTATCCCGTACACGCATGCGCGGGTCGAGGTTACGCTGGATGAGGTTTACGGGCCAAAAGGGTATGTGGCCGTGCGCCCCGGAGGATTTGCTACGAATCTGCTACGGCAAAAGAAAGGCATTCTCGCCGGGGAGGTCAAGATGTACGGGCCCGGGTTTAAGATTGATTGCATTACGCCCGGCGACATGGGCGGGGTGGCCGGGACGATTTTGGCCGAGGGCGGGCCGCGGGATGGGCAACGCAAGGTCTTTGTGTATGGCCCCCAAATTCTGTCGCAGAAGCAGGGACTGGAGATTATTGGCGAGCTGCTAGGGAAGGAAATTAAGGTCTCCGGCATTCCCGCGGAGGAAGCGCTGGCGCAGTACCTTGGAATGGGTGCGCCCAAGCTAATGGCGGAGTATATGATTAGGGCGTTGGGCGACACCGACCCTGAGTTGGAGGATGGGTCGTGGCTGGCACATTATAAGGAGGGCCTGGAGAATGTGAAGAAGTACATGGGAAAGCCTGCCATTGGGTTTCGGGAGTGGGTCGAGGCGAACTTGGACCTCTTCAAGTGAGCCTGGGAATTGTACGTGGGCGAAGAGCTTTGCAGGAGCCGTCCTCTGGGTGGCGCAAGACCCCTCAACCCTCGACGGATCATTCACCAAAGCTATTCTAGGCCTTCTTTCTCAGATAAACAACAGCATTAATGTGAGGGTGCACACGTGGCATTCTTTCCCCTCTCGTGCCACCCGAAGGTCAGGTCCCTGCCTGTGAGTTCTGCCCTCGCGGCTCCTCGACAACCTCGGAAATCGTGGCGAATCAGTTGACGTGTTCAACCAGTCCAAGCGATGTTACTGGCAAGATCGGATCATATTCAGTGGATAGTGTCAATTAGCTTGCTTTGAAGATATATACAAGGGCGAGGATGAGGAACTGCTCCGGCGTCGGCCCCCTAATTGATGATGAATTGGCTATGTGTCGGAATCATGTACAACACCACATCACGTGTCAATCCGTGTTCCGTTAGGCGACAACGTCTTTGATGATCCCCATAATTACACGTCTAGCTCCGCCTCGATAACCTTCTGCACAGCAAGCGGCGAAGACCAGATCTTGACTATACGGTACCCTGCTGACTTGAGGAGTGCACGCCAATGCACCTCACTCCGCTCCTCTCCAGCCACCATCACCATCATGGTTAGGTCGTAGGCGGTAGTGTGCGGGTGGGCAACAGTCTCCGGGGCTATATGATCGTGAATCAGCAGCTTACTATATCCGGGCGTCAAGGCATCCCGCTGCATCTCCAGGATTTTCCGTGCTGGCTCGTCGGACCAGTCGTGAAGGACTCCGTGCATGTAGTAAGCCCGTGCGCCTGGGAAGATGGTCAGGATAAATTGCGAATGAGACTAGTGAATTTGTAGCGGTGGATCTTACCCTTGATCGGCTGTGGCGTAAAGAAATCGTAGCCGATCTTGTTGACCGGATCTGGACACTTGGACAGCGAGACAACCTCAGCGAGGTCCTCCAGATACAGACGTGAGGCAGTCTCCGGGTGGGCTTGGTAAAATCTGTCCAAGTCATGGCCAATATTTCCGCCAATGTCGACCAGAAGTGGTTGATCTGGCTTGGCATTGGAGATTAACGTGTCGTGAGGGAATATTTCCAGCCATCCTGACTGGTTCGCCATGACACCGCCCATAACCTGGTTGAAAGATTCACCCTCGACTCGATTTTCCTGGTAATAATGGAACATATCCTTGCCCCTGCAGTCTTTGGCGTACTGGAAGACTCCGTCGTTAGGGTCTACCGGATTCTTATATCCCGTCTGAGCTAGGTAGCGAGGCAGCTTGAAAAAACACGGAATTGTGGCATCATATCTGTGACGCATGTTAACAAGGTCTGAAATTAAAGACCCATAGATTAAAGCCAATACATACTGATGGTTTATCCACTCAGAGAACACAGGCTTGTTGAAAGAGATCGACAGCGCCGTGGGCTTAAAGACGCTGTAAGACGGCTCCTCCAAGACCTGGTATGCGGCTAGATGCCGAAGCAAACGGACTGCAAACGAGATTTGTTAGACAAAAATGCACCCCAAATCGTAAATTGCGACATCAAAACATTATACAAATGCAGCTGGGCAGGTTGACGAACGGAGCAATTTCGGCTCAACTTGTGGGACAAGCTCGTGCAGCTCTTCTAGAGTTTTTGCACCGTCGCCCGCTTCGTGCCATTTCTGATACAACTGTACATCTAACGCAATTTTCAGGGCGGCCCCGAGGGCTGGCTATGAGAATTGTTAGCCTTTGGTATCGATAGTGTTTGTAATAGGAGAGTTCTGCTCACTTGGCCCATAGCAAGCCTCAACACGAAGTCCCACGGCGTCTCGAGACGCGCCACGAGAGCATAGGCTGCGGCCACAGCCTCCATACGCTCGCCATCGTTTTCGAAAGAGTCGGCGCTAATCCCGTTCAGGGTCTGGACAATTTGGTTTGTCATTGCGAGAGAAGACTGGCTGCGAGCTACCTGCGGACGGAGTATGGAGCTCCCAAAATCAAATCGTTGTTGTATTCTTTAATCATAAGTGGCCTCCCTCTATAATCTAATTTGTCACCGCCCTCTTCGAAGTCAAGTCAGTAGCGCTAGAAAGCTAGTGCTCGGCATTTGGTGTACAGCACGGAGTCAGGTCACTGAGTAGCTTCAACTGACACCGAGTAGACGTGCACTTGAGAACTGTTTCGCATGGACCTTCCCTGCGTACTCACCATTTTACCCTCCCTATCGAGTTGTAAGGATGCTGTTGTGATGCGTTGCTGCAGGCTGCCGAAGCCATTAGTACGCCTGACTAAATAACTGTATTCAAACATAGGCAATTTTCTAGCAGTATCACACCTATACATGTTGCCGTGCTCATCATTTCTTTCAGTATGTTTGAGTCAGTATTCGTGCTCTTTGTCCTGTTGTCGTCTCCGGTAATATACCGACTACACTTCCATCCCCTAGCTCATGTGCCAGGACCGCCATTTGCTGCTGTTTCTTCCCTATTTCTCTACGTCATATGCTACCTTGGCATTGAGGGCAGCGTAATACGCCGATATCACGAGAAATACAAGACCAAGGTCCTTCGAATAGGCCCCAACGCCACCTCAGTGGCCGACAGCAATGCCGTCCGGGACATTTACGTGGCGGGCGGTGGTTTTCTCAAGGATGCCCGATATCAAAACTTCAACCTCGGGCCGGTGGTTTCGATATTTTCCTCCATCGACACAGCCTACCGTGACGTGAGAGCTAAGGCAGTCGCGCCGCTATTCTCGCCTGCACGGCTACGCCAAGAGAGCAGCGCCCAAGGCTCAATTGGACGGCACGTGGCGGAATTTTTGAGCCAGCTCAAAGCATTTCGACAAGTGAGGATCAAGACCGATATCCTGGATCTCTGTGCAAAACTCTCCATCGATGTGGTCTCTGATTACGTGCTAGGTCAACCATTTGGTGGGTTGGCTGAGCAAGTACATCTGGACCTTGCTGAACAGCAGACTTCGGATGCAAAACTCAGCGCCAACGAGTTTATACACGCTATCGTGGGATTTGCTCGCTTCTCGTTACTTCCAAACACTCTTTTCAAGCTTGTCTACTCGGCCTCCCAAAAACTAAGCCACAGTGATAAAGTGGACATGTCATTCAGGAGGATTCAGGAGTTCATGAGCCAAGTCATGAAGGACACGAAGGAATGCAAGACAACCGAACACTACCAGGATCGTCTCCTCGCAGCGGGTATATCCTTCCCAGAGACCACAGTGCAATGCGAGGCCATCCTTTTCGCAGGCGGTGATTCGACCGCCGTCATGCTGGCCACCACCCTCTTCCACCTGACGCAAAACAAAGAGACCCGCGCCCGTCTCCTGCATGACATCCGCGCCGCACCTTCCACGGCAGACGATAACAGAAGGCCTGACATCCCCTTCTTGCGTGCATGCGTCAAGGAGGGGCTGCGCCTGGGGATGGCGAACCCTACAAGACTGACGCGAGTGGTGCCGCCAGCTGCAAATCTGACGATTGACGGCATCTCGATCCCTGCTGGTGCAGTTGTTGGCTGCGCGGCCTACGTCCTCCACCATGACCCTGCCATCTTCCCGGACCCTTTTGCCTTCCGGCCAGAGCGGTGGATAGACGATGAAAGGAACTGCGGGCTGTACCGTCCGCACATGGAAAGAAGCTTGGTTGCTTTCGGAGCGGGTCTGCGTGCCTGTCTGGGCAAGAACCTAGCGATGCAACAGCTGTTGGAGACGGTGGCGGCGGTCGTCGATAGTGAAGTGTTGGAGGGAGCTCGGACGAGTGAAGAACGGATAGAGGTCATTCAGTGGTTCAACGGTGATATCAAGGGCCACCATATCGATATAGAGTGGTGATACTGGGTTGGTTCTTAATCCGTATACCTCCCGAAGGCGTATGCAGTCCTTTAATACAGTGGGAAACGCTCAAAGACCTAGCATTAGAATAGAAATACAATGCCGGTTACTCTTGAGATGTTGCTAACTCCATCCGAATTACGGCTTCGAAGGCCCGTTGAGGACATATTATGAACTAATTTGCTAAATTCGGTATCAACTTGATTCTCTTAGATCCAAAATCCTAGCCCAAAGAGGCCCCTCGAGGATATCGGAAGATTGCCCCCGTGGAAGCCCAACTAGCCGAGTGAATACTGAGATGCTTCCATGAAATGTAATTTCTGGTAGAGAAAAAGAAGTAGCTTAAATCGCAATAAGTACAGACATGCTAATTAAGGGTGAGGGACTTCCGCTCAAGGCGCGAGTTCCCATTCAGATGCTCGAGCAAAGCGCGCCCGTCACAAATTAACTACGTTGTCCCTTGTATTGCCAAAATATTCACAAATACGAAAGTATTGTCAAATTAGAGCATAGAAGATTAGATAGGGACCCGCTTGAACATTAATTCCTTGGACGGGTCGGGAATATTCTATGAAGAGAGCGATGGTCAGCCGCGAGTTTCCTCTCAAACGCACATGTTGCAGCGGGAGCACAACGCAGTCGGATAGAACAGAAAGATGAGGAACGAGGGCGAAAAAGACTTACAGCCTCGTTGTATTCGATATTCGGGTATCGCTCCATGGCGCCGTCTACCAACTGGATCTCGTAATCCAGAATCGCCCGTGCCACAATCATCTTGATCTCATTCGCAGCAAAGAATCGCCCGGGGCACGCTTGGCGCCCGTAGCCAAACGGCAAGTTGTTGAGGCTGGTCGAGACCATCTGGTTAGCGGCACCACCACCCGCCTTCTTGCCGTTGAGGCTCGCAGCATTGCGCGCTCGGTAGTGGCGGAACGCGTCAAACCTGTCCGGCCTATCAAAGCGCTCCGGGTCGTGGACTATACTATGCGCGGGGATTTCAATAATAACGCCGGCGGGGATAAATTGACCGTTTGATAGCGTGATTGGCTTGTAGACCTTGCGCTGGAACGTAGACAATGACAGCGGGTACACGCGCATAACCTCGCGCAGAAAGCTATCGAGCTTTTCCATCTTTTGTAGTGCGGGGGTAGAAAAGTTGTCATGCTTTATTAGCACGGCGCGGATCTCGTCGCGGATCTCGGGGACTATCTCAGGCATCGCGGCGAGCGTATAAAAGGCGTTGATTGTTGTCATGGTAGTAGTGTGGATGGCAGCGAAAATTAGGAAGAGCTGGATCTCTGCGAGCTCCTCAACGGAGAGCTTGCCGTACTTGATCTCGCCGTTAAGGATCCACTGGATCATGTCATCTGGCGCCTGGTAATCGATATCTTCAGTCATTGCTTTTTTGCGAGCAGCGATCAAGGGGCGAATAAATTCCAGGGTCCGCTTCCGGCGATTTTGGAGCTGTAGAAGCTGGGGAAGACTTGGCGCCTTGGCCTCCCTCTCCTCTGGCTTGATCGCAGCGATGCCTTTCACGGCGCCCGCAATTTCCAGCGTATAGTTAATGCTCATATCCATGTATTCTTCGGAACGGGCGAGCTCGGCGCCGGCGAAGAAGCGGCCGGAAACCTTGGCTACAATCCTCCAGAGAACACGGTTGATCGGGACCCTGGTGAAGTCCTTGCAAGGGGGAAGTTCGTCTCGGAAAGCCATGGCCACTTCTTCGGCGATGATGGGATTCAGACGGCCTACGATTTCTCAGCACAAGTAAAATGTATCTCTCAGCATGGGGCCTTACTCAACGCGGGGGTCAGTTCGTTTCTCACGATGCTTGGCACGATAGGAATATCCACTGTAATGTGGGTAAACCGCGATTGCATTTTCTCTCTGCCGTCAGCTGTGGTTTTGCACGTAAGGACCCCACACCAAGTTACTCACTTCTTTCAAAGCCCCGTGGAAGCTGACTTGATCGTCAGGAAGATTGCTCAATTCCTTCATGAAGTACGGCGAGACAACTATCACCGGGGACTCTGTTTGGTTTTCCAACATCAGCCCCTCAGCCTCACAACATGGAGGTTTTTCCATTCATACCTCGGGGCGACGAAACTCGGAACAATCCATTTTTGAATTTGCGGTATCCCGCCTGGTATACGTGTTTCGCTCCCTTTGCAAACATCATGCGCCTCATGCCCTCATCCTCGATGTCGTCGCCAACGAGTGGGATCTGGGATAAGGGATCTTGCTTTGCAAACGATTGGAACAGTCGTACTGCCACGAAGACTACAACAGCGATGAGAAGAAAGGGCCACATTTTCATCTTTCGTTAGTTAGCATATGTGTTTATGGAAACCTTAGGGAGTGTTCCAGGTGCTGCTCGATCATAGGCAAATGCAGAGTATCTTGCGAGCAATCCGAATGCACGAATCTTCTTCATTGCCCTCCGGGGGGTAGTACAGAGTTGTGGGCATTCCGAGTCGTTAGGGATTACTGACCGGGACTGCGAGAGGCTTCGTGGCGATAGAATCAGCCCCGAACATCTCCATCTTGCTCGTGATATGCTTCAGACTAGGTTATTGATTCAGGGACATCGGCAATAAGTTCAACTAATTAAGCCTAGTCGGTGCAGAGCGATGTGCGTGGGCAGAACTTTGCATTTGCTCACGATTTAAAAAGTCTAAATGGTAGGTCATGATGTTTTACAGACCTGCCTACACAAATGCTCTATATTGGACAGGCTCTGCATCTCGGCCTACTCAGCGCCAAGCGTTCTCTACCTGCACGCCTACCCAGCGCCAAGCTGGCCAAGCTTCGGGGCCAAGCTTCGGCTAACTCTGGGCACGCGAGTGGCAGTCAGGTTTTGTAGAGGCAAACAGCTGCAGAAGCAGCCAGGTGGGGCCAGCTGGCGCGGGGCTGACAGTCCGCCCAGGCCATCCCCTTCGAGCTTACGTGCAGCGCTGCATGCAGCCGCGCTGCTCCATTCACTGCAACACTAAGCATCAGACGAGTGACTAGACAGGCAACAAACACAAGGCGCCACAGGGCCAGAGGTATCTGCCTACCTGACGACCTGGATTCTAGGAATTGGGAAGGTAGCTCAGCTGGTAAGAGTGTTTACAGGATGGTCGCCCAACTCGAAGGGGCCCGGATTGAGG
>JACBFG010000029.1:163728-276603 GCA_013435955.1 Diaporthe sp. HANT25 | reverse complement strand
CCCCCCCCCCCACCTAAATGGATGCCTGTGTAGTGCTTCAGCCATCGTCTGAGAAGATCTCGGAATGCTAGGCTGAGTCCGGAAGGGCGACCAAGACTGGCGAAATGTGTGGCGATTACCAAGGCTTGCTTCCTCTTTCTTCTGCACCACCACACCTAGTACTTCTTTTTAGACGAAGCCCCCTGGTAGCGGAAGCCCTTGTACTTCTAAATTAACTAAGGGATGAAGGCTTATAAAGACTGGGCTCAGGATCCGAATCTGCTTAAGGGCAGCCCAACACAATATCAAGATCATCCGAAAACAACATCACAGCCGAAACCGACACACAGGCCAACCAGTGCACGCGCCCATTTTCATGAATCCACGGAGTGTGTGTGCAGCAGAGTCAATTAAATGAAATAATTTACAAGCTTCTTAGCTAGAGATCAAGCTTCTGAGGCTTACTTATATAACTCGTAATGGCAGAGCCACGAGCTTAAACTAGAACCAGATAGCTGTGTGGCCACAGCTATCTGGTCTGACGAAGACAACAAATTGCACCGCGTGGTTCATCCAAGTAAAGATACTCCTTCTACACAAATCCTAGTAGACAGTGTTCTTGATATCATGGGCGAGCTTCTCGGCCAAGATGACTGTTCAGGTTAGTAACGGACTATTTCTGGTTAACTGATGATGATGATAGCACTCACAAACTTGCGTATAAGGCGAGGGCCCTGGGGGCAGGAAAGGGAATGCAGAACCATCGATCACTCTCACTATTTGATGTCAGTGTAGGCCTTGAGATTGTGTATTGCGTTTCCCGTCGGGCTAATTGAGGACTTACATCTCTGCACTCCAATTACTCGTCCCCGGTTATCAACGACCGCGTCAGGGTCTGAGGTCTTCCCCATCTTGTTGGTTGCTGCAGCATGATAGATGGTGCTGCCTCGCTGGGCCACGAACGAGGCAAGCTCGTCATCTGTTTGGACAGCCGGTCCGGGGAGTACCTCATCGCCAATCATGATAGGGGCCATGGCCGAGCTTCTGAGTGCCTGACGCATGCGTTTGAGCCCAGCAACAGTGACCTCGACGTCCGTCTGAGAGCTAAACCAGTTAGGATCGATGACTGGCGCCACGGCCATGTCCGCGGACTGGATCGTGACTGAGCCGACGGAACGGGGGGCCATCGACCACGCCTGCATGATAGCGTAGTTGGCACCCTCTTCTGGCGTTGTAGCACCATTGGGATAGACGGCGTAGGCTATCTCGGGCCAATCTGCTGGCAGTTCGTTCAGATCTGCACCACGTGTCAGCAGCGCTTCGAAGGGTTTGTTCCGATTTTGGATTACTCACAAGCCTTGGTGTCATTCGAGAATCCGGTCCTGAATTCCTCTGGTATCTTCTCAAGTCCGAACAGGTCTCCTCCAGGGGCAGTCAAGGGCCCGGTACGGTTGGCCTTGTACTCCTCAACGACTGCGGCGGCGTACTCGGGATCTTCGCCCAACTTCGTGTTGGTGATGAGATCGACTTGGTACATTGCGAATGTGGTCGCCTGGTCCTGCAAGTTCTGGCCCACACCAGGCCGATCTGCAACCACACTGATGTTGTATCGGTCCAGCGTGGCCTTAGGACCGACACCAGAGACCTGCAATAGATGGGGTGACTGGAAAACACCCGCCGAGATAATGACCTCCTTGTTCGCAGAGAAAGTATACGAGCAGTTGGTGGTTGTCAAGGTTACCTCGACGCCTGTGGCAGTCTTCTGGTCATCAAATACGATGCGCTGAGCGAACGTGTAGTCGAAAACAGCGAGATTCGGACGCCCGAGAACGGGGTCAAGGTAGGCTGTCTCCGAGGTCTGCCTAGTAGCCTCGGGCGATTCGATGGTATAGAGATTCCAGGCCCACCCTAGATTGTTGCCATTCACGAAGGCCGAGACTTGAGGGATGCCGATGGCCTCGAGACCCAACGCGACCCAGGAGCTCCAAGACTGTACGTACGCTCCGAAGGTGATGGGGAGTGTTCCGTTGATCGCGGCGTCCGCTGCGGGTAGTGAGGTGGTGGCATTGGCTGAGCGAGCACCTGCTTTCGGTGGGGAGTACTTCATGGCCTTGTGGTAGTATTGCAACATGTTTTCATATGTGTAAGACTGATCGTCGACAACATCAGCCCACTTCTGATGAGCACCCTTGCAGGTCTGCCCATAGTTCATGAAGTTCAAGACGCCACTACCGCCGAGCTACAGTAGCAGTAATCAGTCGTTAGCATCGTCCCTCCCCAAGACTAGAAAATTCAAGAGTGGAAGATCCCTACCCCTTTGCCTCGCATGTACGAGGCTGTCCGGTTCAAGAGAGCCTGATCAGTGTGTCAGCAATTGATGACATCTTTGAGTATCAGTCCCTTAGATACCTCCTGAGGCGTGGTACTGAAGCCCCAATTCAGCTCGGCGGCGTTCAGGTACAGTTGGCCGGCGTAACCTGGCACCTGAGTCAAGTTTCCTGCCACAACCTCTGGGCTTGTCCCGGCTTCAATAACAGCGACGGTGATGTCGGCATTTTCAGTGAGCCTGTTCGCGAGGACCAAGCCAGCAGTGCCACCGCCCACAATGACATAGTCGAAATTTCGCGACGCTGGAGCGCATTCCGCACGGGGTTTAGGACTCGGTGCACCTAAAACATGGCTGCCGCTGTATAGCAGCAGTGTCGAAAGCAGAAACGAGTGGCTTGACAGGGAACGCATAATGAACGGATATCCCCTAGGGTAGGGTAATGTAGATTACGTTGGCCACGTGTGGAAGAGAAAGATCCATTGGCAAAGGTTGTAAGAAGGAGTGGACATCGTGGTGTATACTGCTGTCAATCGGGACCACAGCCACCGGTGGAAAGGGGTCGTCAGGCACCCCGAAGCTTCAATATTCCACGGCGCCCAGGCTTTTTCGGACATGCGGATGTCATTTTGTCGAGGCATTGACAGACTCTCTATCATAATAGAGACACATCAGTTGAATCCAATGGCCAAGTTGTGGTGGGGATTCTACTTCACACTAAGCGGAGCCACGCAGGGTAAATCATCCTATCAAAGTGTCTTCCATAGAAGCCCTACATCATTAAAGTAAGTTTTCTAAACTTATTACTCTTTCTTACTAAATTTTAAGGTTCCTAAGTAAATTTATAATATTGCAGTATAGTATTAAATAATATTCAAATCTTTATATAATAATTATTTAGATATATCCTAACCTATATTTTTTAGAAAAAATTAGTAAATGAAAAATTTGTATAAGTATTAAAGTTACTTTTTATCTTCTACTTTAGACAATATATCTTACATATTAAAGTATTGCTAGTCTAGATGTATACTTATTAAATAAACAGAGAAAGAAATCTTAATGTTTCTGAGCATTCCATAGTTAGCTGTGGTTGCATGCCTTGTTGCATGGTTGAAGTTCGGAAAAGAGCGTCCTACCACCCGACCCACCGGTAACTCCCAACCTTGTGTTCCTGCATTTCTCCTAATGCATTCCGAACGCTCCATAGTACTTACTATCTGACATGTGTTGTAGGGTAACGAGTCATATATCTGGGGTGCTGACTCAGTTAAATGGCCTGGACTCTCATTCGTGAGATACCAGCCACGAGGCCCATGGATTCAGCTTATCTTCAACAATATTACAATACGGTTGTTTCCGTGGCCCAAGTTGGGTGAAATCCACATCTTTGGCTCGGTAGTGGATCGCGATACGGCGGTTTTTGGGAAATCCGCCGTGTACCCGGTGCCGAACACCGTGAGAACTTGGGCACGTGGTGACAATGCTTGGATCATGGCCCCTTGTAACCCGTTATTGTGACACGTATCCAGGGCTCTCAACTTATACACGACTACGGAGTTGTGGGGATGCATGGTCCAGTACGGTTGCTTTCGGACCGCCATAGAACGTGATGTAGCTAGACCAATGCAAACCCCACATATACCCTTGCATTGCCGCTTCGTCGTTTACTCCTGCCAGCCCTTGCGGTGAACCATCCCCTCGGACAGACCATCATGTCTGCCTCAACCCTGCCGCGGGTGGCCAACATTCCCGATTCCTCCGCTACAGTTGATGTCCGTGTTATCGACACGTATGTTTCCTGATCGATCCTCACTTTGTGGGGCTGGTCACTGACATAGCCCAAATTAGAAACACGACCGTTCACCTCAACCCCGAACTGTTCTGGCGACCCAAAGTCGACGGCTTCACTGGCCTACACGCACCTATATACTGCTTCCTAGTCTCGAACAAAAGAACTGGCGAGCATGTGCTTTTTGACCTGGGAACGCGGCCGGACTGGCGCAACTATGCCCCCAAGACAGTCGATCTGATTGCTGCCACAACTATTGTAACACCGGGAACTGACGTGTCCACCATGCTGGATGAGGCGGCCGACAGCGGCCAGACCAATGTTCGTAGCACTGATATCGCGGCCGTCATCTGGTCACATAATCACTTTGACCACATCGGCGACGTGACCCGCTTTCCCAAAAGTACGGCGCTGGTAATTGGTCCTGGCGTTCGCGCCGTGACGTGGCCAGGTTGGCCTACGCGCGCTGACGCCATCGTCCTCGACGCAGATATCGATGGCCGTAAGTTGGTTGAAATAGCCTTTGACACGGGCCTGAAGATTGGGCGATTCGACTCTTTTGACTACTTTGGCGACGGGTCCTTCTACCTCCTCGATGCGCCGGGGCATGCCGTGGGGCATCTTTGCGCCCTGGCACGCACGACTGCCGCTCATGAGGAGGGAGGATCGTCATTTGTGTTCATGGGGGCCGACGCATGTCACCATGTTGGTGTTCTACGGCCCAGTGCGCATCATCCACTGCCACCAGGTGAGAAGCTGCAGCAAATTCTAGGTGAGGATTCAGGGCTGTGTCCCGGTCTCCTCCTAGATTCGTGTCTCTCCAGCAAATCAGAGCCTTTCTTCGAAGTGGCAGCTCCGAGTCTCATCTTCCCAGACAGGGATGCGTCCATCGACACTGTCAGCAAGATACAGCAGTTGGACGGGCAGGAAAGCGTGTTTGTGGTGATGGCTCATGATCTGTCAATTCGAGACAAAATCCCGTTGTTCCCGAAAAGAATCAATCGATGGAAGACATCCGGAATCAAAGGGGACTCTCGTTGGGCTTTTTGTCGGGATCTATATAAACCTCCAAATTAACGCGAACGCAGGGAGAGAGGCCTTTTTTGGATGCCCAGGTGTGTGTAGCTTGACTTCCAACATTATTCCATCTTCATCACAGCTATGCTTGTAAGGACTCTGTTTTGAATCGTTGTGTTCATTTCTGTAAATACAAGGCCACCAATGGTATAAAGGATTTGAAATATCCCATCTGGACACGTCGACCTCAAAGTCTTTGCCCCAGTGGCCTCTATGCGTCGAGCATGTGCTGAGTCACAATATTCTTGGCTGAATCGCAATGCAGGTGCATGGTCAAGCTGATTTGCAAGGCGATTGAGTGGAGTGATGAATGGAGGGCTCCATGGCTTCTTCTATGAATGCGACTCAGTTTCGACTGGACAGGCAACAACACCGGAAGCATAATCTCGAGTGCCCATTTTAGTTACCGCAATAAGGTCCGTTCACCTGGGAAAACAAAAAAAGAGTAATCTAGATTTCCTCGTAGTAATCGCAAAAAGATCGACGGAAGAGCCCCTTGGACAATATTTTGTTTCATGAATTCGAGAATGTCGTTGGCCTATCCTACCTAATGTGGCATATGTCACTGGTTCTTTGATCCAAAGTCATTTGCATTTTTTGGACTCGAAACAGCCTCTCATTCCGCAGACTATCTGAGTGGACTGGTTTCGTTCCCACATCGCCGAGAACCGCTCACCCTCCACAATGTTCAAAGAAAATCGAATCTCTGCAAAAGAAGACTCGTCTTGCAAGCTAATTCCCACTACCTACACCTTGCGCACCGAATACCGATATTGGCAAAAGCGCAAAGTCTTGGGTGGGTTCGGGTCTCCCGTTATTTCCTTCCTCTTCGCCCAGTAATTGTCATCGATGTCGAGCAGTTTCAGGTCGACTACCTCGGCAGTAGTCACCCATTTAGTCCCCGTCAACTCGCCAACCTCATCCCACAAAGCCTGCCACGTCGTTGGAGTGTGCAGATCGCGCTTGAGCTTGTCCAAAGTCCAAGTCTCAAATGGATCCAGAGGTTCAGCTTGGCCTGTGTGACGGCCGACAATGAGCGCGTTCTTGGCGTCCGGTTTGAAGAACTTGACCAGACGCGTTGCCAGCTTGATCTGCTCCTCGTGATTGAACAAGTGGAAGAGGAATGTGCCATGGATGATATCCACCTTGCCATGCAGGACGTCAAGCGACGTGTCTGAGTGGTCCAGCATGTCGCCCGTGACGAACTTAAGGCCGCACTTGCCCTCGTCTCGGAACAGATCGTAACCTTGCTCAATGAACTTGGGGTACAAATCCGTACCGATTAGGTTCTCGGCAGGTACACCGTCATAGAGGAGATGACGGAGCACCTGACCGAAGCAGCATCCGGCGTCCAGGAAGACGTCACCTGCCTTAATACGGGAGATGATCTCAGGATACTCAGGAAACTCTTCCATGTAGTCTGCCAGGAAACGCCAGGATCCGATGCATGGGTATGGGAAGACTTCCCATGCCTTGTTCCTCTACAATGTGAAGGAGTCAGCTCTGGTATCACACCAATTCAGGAGCCACGGAAACTGTGTCTTACAATATCGTGAACATGCTCCTCGACTTTGTCCGCAGGTATGCCGCTATATTCCCTCAGGAGCTTGAACGTCTTCTCAATGTTCTTTCGGTCCTCTGGCAAATCTTTGTCAAAGTGCCAGGTGCTTGGGTACGCAGCACCTCCCCGCTGGAAGTCCTCGGTTTTAAGGGTAGACGTGGTAACGGTAGACATATCGTATGCGTTGGTCTTTGAAAAAAAAAACACGATTGAATGTTTGAAAAGAAAGGCCGGTTCACATTCGAGAGGTTCAATCTATGTCTTTAGTGATCTGGTAAACGAGGGCCTATGGATCAACAGAAGCAGATGGGCGAGCTTGAGTTTATGCCAGTCTTATTCAAGTAGCATACGTTCCATCAGTGCTACCAAGTGCAGCCAATACGCAGGCAAGATGTTTGCCAGCTTCAGGACCTCTGGCGGCTGAAATTCGGCACCACATCTGGTGCTGCTCTTCCGCTATCCACCCTGCACTTCTCGTTTACGCCAACCCGGGTTCTCTGAATGCCCCGGGTTACCTATGTCCTATGCTGATTTTGGGTTAAACCCTGCATCCGACCCTGCAGGTACTGAGTTTGGGATCGCCGAGGGCCTATAGGACCTGGACACTCTTGAGTCTTGGTCTCTGGTTCTCGACCACACCTCCTCATGCATCCCAAACTTTAACCTGTGTACAAGTTCTCTATTGGCAATTTTGAACTGATAAATTCACAATTTGCCCACTTTGCTACCAAAAGCGACTTGGGGTGGAGAAGTCTCTATGCAAAACGTGGGATGCATGCAGAGATGTAGTTGGCGGAACGAGTACCCCATGTGGAGTTCAAACTACGGTGTACAGATAGCGAACGAAGTGAAGTTTGCCAGCGTTTCACCCAAACCGAGCTAGAGGCCCTCAGCTGTCGCTCGCTTGAAATCCACCGCTTATCTGCTCGCTACCTATGTGCAACTCGGTTGACCCGAATCAATTTCTGTGCGTCTTTGGGCACATATACTCGAATGTGTAGTGTAAACTGTTTTTAAACTCTCTGCTAGTTTGATGATATGATTATAATGAGCAAAAGGGGCGAGAAGCTGTAAATAAAGCGTTACTTCTGCGGATACAGATATATTCAGCTAGGTAGCCCCCGCAAGTGATGCTAGGTTCCTTCATGCGAGCAATGAGCCGCCGGCAGCCCCTCTGAGAAAACAAGGCTGACTGCATCGTGCGTTCACGAGCAAGCTGGCACCACCAGCCTGGCGACCCGAGTCAAACGGAGTATCTCAGCTAGTCATGCAAGTGACGGCGGATCAAACCTTAATTCAAAGCTTAACAACACTCATCTTTCCGACCACGTTGAGAGTCCCGCTCCGGTGGACGTGGATCCCGCCTCCGCGGTCAGCTCTGTTGCGACATTGCGTCCGCTGGTCATGCGTCCCGCCAAAGGCAATGGCGGCAGAGCCTTATCTACGGAGTTCGAGCCAGAAACGATGTTGCTGCGCCCCAGGGAGCCGAGACCCCTAAATGCTATTAGCGGAGTATCTCGTGATCCCTGGAGGCCGCTCGACTTCCCCATGTGTGTCTATGTTTTTTTTCACTAGGTGCTTACATTTATTAGTACGTTTTATCTTGGTATTTATATATAGTTACCTATTATATATATATATATATATCTTATTAATACTAATAACTTATACAATTTATTCTTCTTTTACTAAAATAAATGAAAATATAATTTCTCTTTTAAATTTTACTTTTTATTCTTTTAAAATAATTATTCTAAAGCTTATAATGCTATTCTTTATATAAAGACTATAATATAACTTTACTTAACTATTATAATTATCTATTAGACTAGTTAACTTTAAAATACTACTTAAAGAGTAAAGCAAGTAGTAATAGTAAAACTTTAGACCTATTAGAGTCTTTATAAGAAAATTAAAATTTTATAAGGTCTAGTTAAATTATAGTAAAATAAAATACTAACTTAATTAAGAAGTATATTATACTTAAAATAATTAAATTTATTAGATTAGAAAAGCTAATCTTTCATTAAGATAAAACTATAATTATTATATCTTATTAGACTTTATTAGGGCCTTATCAGGCCTTATCAGGCCTTATCAGGCCTTATCGGTAAAAGCATTACAGACCCACCTGGTCTGAGAAAACAAAATTTCACACGGGGCGTTGAAATAATTCGAAATGAAGATATCACTCCCCACCGCTGGTGGCGAGGGAGAGAATCGCGGAAGCTGCAGGGACCCACTGCTATCGCTTGACATGGCTTGGATGCTTCACCTGGCGGGGCCGCCGTAGTATCGATGGCATTCAACTTATCCGGCGACCCGAATGCGAACCAGCGGCTAGTTCATAGTCCACCTGGCGCCAGGTCGAGGTTGAATCCAGCCCTTGTGCAACGCAGTACCCCTTTCCGAAAAACGGTTCTCTTGGTCGAAATGGCTCGCGTAAGACGGAGTTGGACAAGCAAGGAAGACGAACTTCTGCGCCAGGCAGTGATGGCTGGTAAGACCCTCTATTAGATCCGGTGCTTAATCGGAATGCTTCTTTTTTCACCACGCCATACAGAAACTAATTACCATGTTGTCTCAACAGCTGAACAACAGCACCAACCTCTTCGTTGGCGTGAGCTTGCGAAGGCCGTTCCTGGAAGATCGAACAAGGACTGTCGCAGGCGGTGGTGGAATAGTCTCGCAGATGGCAGGACCATGGGTCTTTGGTCCGAGAACGAAGACGAGCGTCTGATTACTGCTATCCAGCGCTGGGGCACGAATTGGACGAAAGTGGCTGCCGAAGTCGGGTCACGGAGTGCGGATCAGTGCTCAAGCCACTGGAATCACGTCCTGGACCCTAAAATCAATTATTGCGACTGGACACCAGAGGAGGTTTGTTTACCCCTGCATCGTTTTGACCACACATATGAGAACAGGGCAGACTGATTGGTGTCATCAGGACGCAGACCTCCTCCACGAAGTTTTGACCAACGGGACCAGGTGGGCACAAATCGCGAGCTATCACACTCCAACCAGGACTACTCTTGCACTCAAGAATCGGTACTCCACTTTGAGGGTCAAGAACGAGAACAGAAGCCGAACACGTCAAACTCACCCTAGTCCATCCTCTGGACATGCGACACTGCAAAGTATCCACGCTCAGGCGAGTTTGAGAAACTCTGAGGGCATCAGCATATCCAATTCGAGCGATAACAGTGAATCCATGCGATCCGATGACGTGGAGGAGGAAGAAGAGGAAAGAGAACCTGTGAGAGAAAAGGTCAAAGGGATACATACATGGCTCGAGGATGTTAGCAGCGACAAGAGTATCCAGACCGACGGCGGCATGAATGCGCGCCCCTCTTCAAGACCAAATGGCACTACGCCGGTGAGAATGGAGGGGATCAATGTTGCGATAACGGACAATACAGTCTGGTATGAGTATCCGAAGGAGAGCGTCCTTCCAACTCCAGACATGGACGAGGAAAATGGCATGGCCATGGACGAGTATTTGCAACTCGACCCAGCTCTGCTACGAGACCCAGCTACAGAGCCAACCTTCCACTTGGCCCCAGGTTGCTTCTTTGAGCAAGAGCCGTCAAGTCCACATAAGCGAAATGCCTCTCACCTTCCACACGGATTGAGCAGTACAAATCAACCCCTTTCAGACACCACTGGAGGCACTCAACCTACCCATGCGCCTTCCTTGGAGGGAAGCAGCAGGGGCCCGGAGTGCAACATGGAGAACAAGACTTCTTCCGTGTCCAGATCGACGCCTTCATTCCCATCTCTAGCGCCACATGATGGGACACCATTAGCACCAAAGTCAACAAAGTTCCGAGTGTCAATATCACTCACATGCGATGAAGCGCAGCTGGCCTCAGCCCTGACACAGCTGACCAATTTCGGGAGTGGCTTATCTATTAGTGTGGAAAAACAAGAGTAGGGAGTTGTATCCCACAGTTGCTGGTGTAAATACTCGTCCAGGGCTTGCGCTTCATTTACCTCTCTGTACCGATAGCTAGTGTAGATTCCTGGCAGACAAAACAGCGTGTTATAAGGCCTGCTACCAGAAATTCAATCAAGTTGTTGTCTCGAAAGGGAGTGTTGGTGCAGTTGGGACAGAAGCAAGTGAGAATTCAGTCCATTGCGTGATGAACCGTGTCCGCCGAAACTTTTATGGGAAGGGAACATGAGAGGCAAAGCTCTGAAGCCTTGATCAATATCATATGATTTCAAAAAACACCCGGCCTGGCTAACAAGGAACGAAGGAGAAAACAAAGCCTCAGATGAAATACTGTCTAGACTACTTAAGTAGCTGAGACCCTCAGACGCTGGGGGGGGGGGTCTGTGGGCAGACAGTAACTGCCAGTCACCCACGCCTGCAGTCACCCGCAGCCCCATGCAGCCACGTAAGTATTGGCGAAGTTATACAGACTCCATATTAGGAAGACTCTCTCTGAAGGAACCCCTGCCCGGAGTCTTATCGATAAGCCTGCCACACCCAGGTACCCCCTCCTTATTAAGGATAATGTTTTCTTTGTTCTATCTTTTGGAACAATATATAAAAGTCTTCTATTATCCAAGTAGGAAAAAAAACTACAAGAGAAAGAAAAACAAAATCTTTATGAATACTTTCAAAAATTCATCGTATGACCCTGAGGGAAGTGCATGTACAATTCATTTTAGGCTCACCGCCGTAAGATGACACGACACCGGTTGGAAGTGGGCATGACTGGCTAGAATTGCTCAGCTCCGGAGATTGCTTCCAGTACGCGGGGACATGAATCCCTGGTCGCATGACGCCAAAGCGAAAGCGAGTACCGACACTGCGCTGTCTAACTAGGTGATTTATCGCTCCCCGCTCCCTCTGTGTCGCGGTGAATTTCGAGATCAAGAGGTTTTCTGATCCCCTTCTACGCGGCTTCATCGACGTCGCCACCAACCTCTTGCCTCGGGAGCTACCGGACGAGAACTTAGAACTACTCAATGAACCTGGCCACGACTGCAGCGATCCTGGGCCTAGAGTCTGCGGTGTGCGAGCATCCACAAAATGAGCCTAGAAGCGGTATCATTCCTAGGTCACGTAATGGCGAGCAGCATGAGAAAGGGGACCTAGTTTCCATATGACAACTACTTAATCACTTATACCTTTATTTGAACAATAGGCCGTTTCTAGTGCAGCAATCATTCCACACGGTCCAGTCCGGAAACTCAGCTTCACTCCATCACTTCTGGTCGTTTCTCGATCCTTGCATGAAGACCCTTCTGGAAGAAGAACCACGAGTTCTCATATTGGAACCTGTGAGGATCCACGACATGTATCTACGTGACGTTAGTGTTGCAAGTATTGAGAAAAGCATTTGTGGAAGACTCACATCATAGTTGGCTATGAGAAATGCCAAGATCTTCTTGATTTCCAGAATGCCCACATACCTGCCAATGCAGATGCGACGCCCACCGCCGAACTTGGGCAGCACAGTCAGCAAACGCGTCATGTAAGAAAACCAAGAAAATTCGAGACTAGATTCAGGGCCTTGACTACCATGAGAAGTACTTACTGTGAGAATCCCAGCTTCCAACTTTCTTTTGTGTGCCTCGTCCTTCTCAAGCCATCGCTCCGGCCTCCAGAATTCGGCATCATCTCCGAACCAGTCCTTATTCCGATTCACAACGTACGCATTTCCACCAACACCAGTGCCCTCCGGTAGGTGTTGGCCCGCGATTGTGATGCCACCCTTAGGCACAACGCGCTCGAAAGGAAGGGCGAACGGCGGGTGCATGCGGATTCCTTCCAGGACACAGGCGTCCAGGTACGGCAGGTTTCGTATCTCAGCCCATGTTGGGTATGGCCGTGAAACATTGGCACCCTTCAATTCCTTGTAGAGCTTATCAAATGTGTGGGGGTATACCAGGAGGCTGTACATGGTCGTGCGCATGAGACTCCCCACTGAATCAGAGCCAGCGATGACATTGGAAAATGTCCATGCAGCCGGAGCCCTATTACACTCGTCAAAATGGTCTACACATGTCGACTCTACGGGATTAGACTTACGACGGAGGGAGCGAAGGGTCTTGCTGCGAGACCTCAACATATCTTGTGAGAAAGTCCGATCCACGAGCATATTTGTCACTTTCCACGTCTGTCTTTTCGACATTCTTGGCAAGCGCTTCCCTTTTCTCGGCAATGGCCTTTCCCACAAATCCCATAATGCTCATCGATGCTTGAAGCCCCAAAGCACGTTGGATGGCGTCACCGACGCGGTTCTTTCTGAGGAGCCAATCGATTTTCGGCATTTGCGTGTACTTTATTGTCACCAATGTTAGTTAATCTCTTGGATCCTTTCTTCAGCATCAATGATCGGAGCAGCATACCGGTGCAGAGGTTCGCATGAAAAACACAATGCTAGCTAGCATGCCTCCGACATCCTTGCCTGTGTCGAGGAATCCATAGCGCTTCGAAAATGTCAAAGTTCCCATGACATCGAATGCGAAGAACTGAAGCCAATCGCCAAGATT
The DNA here is from genome assembly GCA_013435955.1 of Diaporthe sp. HANT25. Lineage (NCBI taxonomy): Eukaryota > Fungi > Ascomycota > Sordariomycetes > Diaporthales > Diaporthaceae > Diaporthe > Diaporthe sp. HANT25. The sequence continues at coordinate 263,361 of JACBFG010000029.1, read as the reverse complement.
GAATACTTGATCGTTGCCAACAAATTTCTGCTCCAGCTTCTCATGTATGCATTCGAGGACTTCGTTGACGCGAGGCTCTAGGGATGGTATGTTGGCAAGCGTAAACAAAGGGGCGATAGGCGTCTTGAGCTTCTTGTGGACCTCATCGCTTGTGGTGTTGAAGATGGCTTCCAATGAGCCCCCATTTGGAGTGTAGGCCTGGAGCGTTGGATAGAAATCTGACTGAAATCGGGCATGTTAGGTTGTGGCAGCAAGGGAGGAGAGGCGATTCGACGAGAAACCGCTCACCTTGGGAAATCCTGTTCGCGCAGTGTATATCGTGGGAATGAGTCCCGGGTTGTGGATGGAGACCGTGTTTGGGCCAATGCGCACAAGCTCGCCATATTTCTCATGCGCCTCTTGAAGGATCAGGTGGGCGCGTTTGGTCTTGACCCAGTAAACCCTCTGGAAGTTCGTGAATTTTGCAAAGAATGGCCCGGGAATATGACGGAGACGCCACCATGTCCGCCCAAGCTGCAGGACCACAAGCAGTGCCACCGCAGCGGCAGCAAGCAGCGAGGGACTACAAACCAAAGCTAGTTTGGCAGGCATAGCAACGGTCATGGTTTACTTCTTGGCAGTATGCAGGCTTGCAATACAAAGGACGTCTACAAACTTCGGCGGATGCAGTGGCATGAGATTCACCATAGATTTCAAATAGGTAATTTGGTGAGCGTCTCTGCTTCTGCTTGAAGCTTGGAGGAATTTGGCTGGCCTGGTGCAGTTGATGTTTTTACCCAGGTACACCCAAACCTGCATATAAGGAACCTCGACACAGGTCTAAAATCTATACCAGTTCTCAGCCACCGACCCTACTCCGATACCAGAATCACTAAATCGGTGTGCATTACGCAACAATAGCAATAATGATGACATTAAATCACTATAGAGTATCTTCCTCGAGCATGGATGCTAGGTTGCCAGGGTATGGGACCGCTGTCCTAACTGCTGTCTAGGTCCTGTGGACACCGAGTACACGGGGACTACTTGCGACAGGCGTTCTCTCAAAGCATCAGGGGTCTACTAACCCAGACGTGCACAATCGCCACTACCTGGGAAACAGGCGACAGCGTCCTCAACAATTTGTTCCAGAGCACCTCCGGGGTCCGCTTTCACACCGACGTGATGGCACACTGTGAAGCTTCGGCTTGCGTAACGTTCCCAGTCCTGGACAGGCCGCTCGCTGATTCGGACCAATGCATTTCAAGTACCATCCCTGTGTAAAATACCAACTTTTCAACTGATCTCTAAAAAGCATAAATAAAGCCTAATAACCTTAAACCTAGGATTAATATGTGGATCCTTCGGTATTTTTTACAATTTTCTAATAAATATTTAAATATTTATAAGTAGTAATATTTAATTAAGTTTTAGTAGATATATTAATAACTAATATCTATATTTTACTTTATATATAATGATTAAGTTTAATTTAAAGATATGCCTCCTATTCTAATGAGTTTAGTAACAAGATTATAGAGAGTATACTCAGTCTAACTTATAAACATAGATAGAAATAAAAGAAACTATCAATTAATTATTAAAGGCTACACAGAAGGCTACCCATGTGCCTTGATATCTATCGCGATTCTGACAGGTTGTCTCTTAGTAAGATAAGACATCCTATCTCCTAGTAAATCAGAAGACAGCTTGTCCCTTAGTAAGGCAAGACAGTGGGCGTCTTGATAAGGTCAGAGTCATAGTGACTAAGTACTGAGGTTCAAATAAACAAAACTTGACCGACACACACGGGCAATAAACATTCATACTTCTGTTATCTGCAAGCCGTCGAACGAGCTCTACTCAACGTTGCCTTGTGGTATAATCCAAATAATCATGCCTTTCAACAATGCTGCCATGGCGTCTCGCGTGGCTCTATTTGGGCCACAACGAACTATTTGGACATCGCGGGATGTTGAAGATCTCCAATCCGCCTTCCGAGAAGACGCGCGCCTCGGATTTTTGCACAAGACACTGGCCACACTTCCTTCGTTATGGCCACAGGTACAACAAGCATACGGCTCTGCAGACTTCCCAGCCACAGCAAAGCTGCAAAGATTGCAAGACATTGTGGATGGTTCCAGCAGCATAGACGATACAGTGCTGTCCAACACTGAACTGGCGCCGCTCACGGTCATCACGCAGGTTGTCGACCTAATTCAGCAATATGGCACCAGCCTGGAGAACTTTGAGGCAGCACAAGGCTTTTGTGTTGGGTTTCTCTCAGCTGCGTCCTACTCCTCTGCTCAAGACTGGCAGCATTTTGAAAGGAATATCTCCAATGCCATTCGGCTAGCTACCTGTCTTGGTATTGCAGTTGACATTGAGCAAGCGGCTTCGCCAGTCAAGGTAGTCTCAGTGCGCTGCAAAACGCCGGCAGAGAGAGCAACCCTAGACACATACTTAGACCGTTTCCCTGACGTAAGTCTGCAGTACTTGATATGAAGGAAGCCTTCTCCGGAGCTTAATGGCTGACGAAACTCCCTAGGCCTACATATCCTGCGTAACTGAGGATAGAGTTCTTACCATCACATTACCACAAGCCAACGAAGCTGATTTCAATTCGCTTTTGAAGAAGGCCGATATCACCACGACAGCTATTGGTCTCCAAGGAAGCTACCACCATCAAAAGCACAGCGAGGTCTCCAAGGCCCTCATCAGCCTTTACAAGCAGCATGAGAATCTTCAATTGCCCGAGGCCACCGAGTTGCGGCTACCACTTCGTTCCACATCTGACGCTGACCTCATCACCACCGGGGTCCTTCACGATATTGCGACACGGCTGATTCTTGGCCAACGTGCCAATTGGTTTGAGACGGTGAAAAACACCATGGCCAACCTGAGCCCAGATCAAACTGCGATAGCCAGCTTTGGCTCCGAAACGTGTCTCCCTCGATCATTAGCGAGAGCCAAACAGCACACACGACCCAGTGAGCCCACCTCTACGGAAGAGATCGCCGTCGTGGGCATGTCTTGTAGATTTCCTCGGTCTGAAAGCCTCGAAGCGTTTTGGCGGCTCCTCGAGGAGGGCGGCACGTGCATTGATACTATGCCCATGGACCGCTTCGAACCTGCGCAGCTACAGCGTGAACCAAAATTGGATACGTTCTGGGGTAATTTTATCGACCGGCCAGATGTTTTTGATCACAAGTTCTTTGGGATTTCGGGCCGCGAGGCAAAATCAATGGACCCTCAGCAGCGACTTGCACTCCAAGTTGCATATGAGGCGCTGTCATCGTCTGGATACTGCAGCAAACCATCTGCCCTGCGCGTGAAAGACGTTGGCTGCTACCTTGGTGTGGGCGCGGTCGACTACGAGGACAACGTGGCCTCCCACACTGCCAATGCCTTCGCAGCAACCGGCGTTTTGCGGGCCTTTATTACCGGTCGCATCAGCCATCACTTCGGTTGGGAGGGCCCATCTCTTACAGTGGACACAGCATGTTCCTCCTCTGCCGTAGCCATACATACCGCATGCAAGGCTCTACTCGGCGGGGAGTGTTCCATGGCGCTTGCTGGCGGCGTCAATGTTATCACCAGCCCCTCTCTTCATCAGAACCTCGCCGGCGCATCCTTCCTAAACCCGGCAGGGTCCTCAAGGGCTTTTGATGCTGATGCTGGTGGTTACTGTCGCGGAGAAGGGGCGGGAATGATTGTATTGAAAAAGCTGTCCACAGCTTTGGCTGATGGCGACGTTGTGATTGGAGTCATCGCGTCCTCAGCAGTCAATCAGAACTCAAGCTGCAGCCCGATCACCGTTCCACACTCAGATTCGCAAAGTACTTTGTACAGACGAGTGCTCAAAGACGCTGGCATACAGGCTCAGGATGTATCCTATGTGGAGGCGCATGGAACTGGTGAGCCCTCAAATATTCTTGCCCGGTCTCTTTACCCCTTGGTAGCATTGACACTGACATTGTACATAGGTACTCAAGTGGGTGACCCGATTGAGTACGAGAGCATTCGGTCCGCTCTTACTGGTCCCATGCGCACCGAGCAGTTGTATGTTGGCTCGGTCAAGGACAATATCGGGCATGCTGAGGCCGCTTCAGGAGCAGCCGGGGTCATCAAATGTCTACTTATGATGCATTACAAGATGATACCAAAGCAAGCAAACTTCGCTTCCATCAACCCAAAGATCAGAAACTCAGCCGAAGACCGCATCACTATATCGACGAAAACAGTTCCATGGACTTCGAGCAAGCATATTGCCCTAGTCAACAACTACGGCGCAGCTGGAAGCAACGCAGCTATTCTCATCCGTGCTGGTTCGGTCGAGGGGAGTCGCGCGGCAACCATCACCCCAACCGTGCATCCCATTCTGTTTTTCCACCCCATTCTTCTTTCGGCAAAGACGGCAACCAGCCTCACCTCCTACGCAGAAGCTCTCAAAATGCATCTTTCCAAGGGCACAGCATCCCTTGGAGACATTTCTTACAACATAGCACAAGCCCACGATGTATCATTGAACTGCCGTGTCGGCTTTGTTTCCGATGCCATGGACAGTACAATATCCAGCCTGAGCAGGATGAAGACATTTGATGCAATTAAGAGTCCCGTAATATTGTGTTTCGGCGGCCAGACAGGGCGAACTGTAACTGCTTCGAAGGAGCTCTACGCCAGCAGTGATCTTTTCCAAAAGCACCTGGTAAGTGAATGCATACCTTCTCTCTCTGCTTGGACTGGATGGTTGGCTGACTTTTCATCTTTAGGATGAATGCGACTCCGTCTGCAGACGGCTAGGCTACCCCAGCATCTTCCCCGGTATTTTCGAGCCAGAGGAGGTCCAAGACACTGTTTTGCTCCACTGCAGGCTTCTGTCTCTCCAGGTGTCCTGCGCGAGAAGCTGGATTGACTCTGGCCTGGAAGTCGATACTTTGCTCGGTCATAGCTTCGGCCAGCTGACCGCGCTGTGTGTGGCCGGCTCCATTTCCCTGGAAGATACTTTCCGGCTCATTGCGGGCAGGGCTCGGTTGGTTCGAGACGCTTGGGGCCCTGACCGCGGTGCCATGCTGGCGGTGGAGTGTACCAGGGCTGATCTCGATCATGTTGTCTCGCAGGTCAACTCGGAGGACAGTCTACGCGTGGAAGTTGCATGCTATAATGGCTCGCAGCAATTCGTGCTCGCCGGAGACACCTCTTCCATTGCGAAAGCTGCAGAACTGTGCGGCAGCTTCAAGGTACACGAGCTGAGCAACACTCATGGGTACCACTCTCACCTAACGGACGTAATTTTGAAGGATCTGGCGAAGATTGCTGGCTCCATCAAGGTCCAGCCACCTCGCATCCGCATCGAGACCTGCACCGTTCATGAGCCATGGACCGACTTCACACCTGAGGTGATAGTAAATCACACACGACAGCCTGTCTATTTCAACGAGGCTGTGAATCGTATCGCAAGTCGTTTCCCCAGGGCCATCTGGGTCGAGTCAGGTTCGGCAACACCCATTGTCGCCATGGCCAAACGTGCCATCAACACAGCGGAACGATCCGACGTCTTCTTGCCAATGCAGCTCGGTACAGTGGATGCCATGAGAAATTTGGCAAAGGCATCCTGTGAGCTCTGGAAGGCAGGCTCGTCCGCCCAATACTGGCTCCACCATCGATCATCCGCGCATCGCTACCGGAAGGTGAACCTGCCACCATACCAGTTCGAACAGACGTCTCATTGGCTGTCGCTGGAGCAAAGGCTATCGTCAGCCACGACTGAGACCATAAAGGCTCCGCAGCTTGTCAAATTGGTGAAACATGATCGGGCAAACGGAGAGCTCATCTTGGAGGTGAACACATCCAGTGACACATTTCAATTGGCTGCAAGTGGCCACGCAGTCGCTGGTCAGAATTTGTGTCCGGCATCAATGTACATGGAAATCGTCGCCCAATCTGCCAGTCTGGACGCACATCGAACCAGTTCTAAACAAAAATGTGTGCCGCATATTGAATCTCTTACTATGCTGGCTCCTCTCGGGACTAGTGATAGCACCGTGGTGCGCGTGCATCTACAGCAGATGACAGCGTATTCTTGGGAATTCGTCATCAGCAGTCAAGCAACGGGCAACTCGCGGCCAGGTGATGTGTCTACAAGGCATGCCACTGGTTCTTTCTCGTGGAAGCAAGCCGACGACGCCATGGCGGAACGACGACTCCGCGTGCTCGGCCGCCTGGGGACAAGCCAGGCCTCCACATCAGCAATGGCTAGCGGTATGAGTGGAGGAATGGTATATGATATGTTCTCAAACGTCGTTGACTACGCCGACTACTACAGGGGCGTCCACAGCATATCTGCGTCTGATAATGTGGCTATCGCTACCGTCAAGGTCCCAGCAAAGCAACACAAGCTGATTGATGCTGGCGTCACGGATCCCATCATATTGGACAACTTTCTCCAGGTTGCTGGAATCCACACCAACTGCTTGTCATCCAGAGACAAGGGGCTTGTGTTGATGTGCACGTCCATAGACGAGATCATTTTCACCCCATCCTGCCTGAACGAGAGGAGCACTGAGCGTGAGTGGATTGTACACACACGTTTCGACGAAAACACACCCGCCAACACGAGAACAAATGACATATTCGTTTGTAAGCCCAAGACCGGTCAAGTTGTTCTGGCCGTCCTTGGGGCCAACTTCAAAGGTGTTCCACTCAAGTCTCTCGCAAAGAGCCTCACCAGGCTTAACAAATCCACGTCCACAGTAGTTGAGGAACAGCCAGTCAAACCAGTTGACTCCGCAGATTCAGGCTACGCATCGGAGCGAAGTGATATAGAATGGTCACCTGCTAAAGAGATTCCCCCGATCACGGTCGAAGCCACCCATACGGATCCACTCACCGTCACTATCGGCACCGCGGGATCGGATGACGCTTTGTCCAAGTTGCAAACGATGTTAAGCAAGATCATTGAGATACCCATCGATGAGGTGACCCCGGCTTCTTCGCTGGACGATCTTGGTATCGATTCTCTGCTCATAACAGAAGTGTTGGCCGAGATCAAGACCTATTTTGGGATTGTCGTCCCGCAAGACAAGCTGGCCAATTGTGTCGATGTACGCGCGGTGGCAGATCTTTTGAGTGGAGGCGATCCCCAACGACGGGACAAGACACCAGGAGCCACAAGAACAGAAGTCTCTCGCGCCGGCAACTCGGCCGGCGCGCTCCACCATAACCGTGCTGTTGCTTCTACCGCAGGCTTCAACGACAAGATCGCTGCAGGTAGTACGCCTTTAGCAGTCGCAGGCCGCCAGGTCTTTGCCGAGACGGTCGCTTCGTACGACAGGCACGCCGAAGACACAGGCTTCACCGATTTCTACGCCAAGGTCTTCCCTATCCAATCTGCCCTCGTAGTGCAATATGTGTTGACAGCATTCGCCTCTCTCGGCTGTGCCCTAGCATCCGTTGCCGCCGGTGCCAAGCTCCCGGCCATCGAAGCCCATCCAAAGCACGCCAAGGTCATGGTTCAGCTACACGAGATTTTGGCCACTGCCGGCCTGCTCACCAAACAGGCAAACGGAGACTTTACGCGCACGCAGCTACCCGTCCCCACGGTCCCTGCGTCTGTTCTCAAGGACGAGCTACTGCAAAAGTTTCCAAAGCACACCTCGGAAACCTTGCTCCTCCACTCCACAGGTCACCAGCTGGCCGACTGCCTGACAGGACGTGTTGATCCAGTCTCAGTTCTTTTTGGGAACGCGGCCGCCCGGGAGCTCCTCGGAGATGTCTACACCAACGCGCCTATGTTCAAAACTGGAACGCTTGTGCTGTCCCAGTACCTGGCATCCTTGCTTAAAGACATGGGCGAAAAGCGAGAGCTGAGAATACTCGAGCTTGGTGCAGGCACGGGAGGCACGACGAAAAGTGTCGTTGAGACCTTGGTCGGACTGGGCCACAAGTTCACCTACACATTCACGGATCTATCGTCTTCGCTCGTGGCAGCGGCAAAGCGCAAGTTTTCGAAATGGTCTTTCATGGAGTACAAAGTGGTTGACATCGAGAAGGACATTCAACCTGACGTTGTCGGCAAGTATGATATAATCATGTCGACAAATTGCATCCATGCCACAAGGGACCTCGTGAAGTCGACATCTCACATCCGTGAAATGCTGAAGCCAGATGGGCTGCTTTGCCTGGTGGAGTTGACGCAGAACCTTTACTGGTTCGACCTTGTTTTTGGGCTGCTAGAGGGATGGTGGCTGTCATCTGATGGCCGATGGCATGCCCTGGCGAGCGAGGAGCTGTGGAAGAAGGATCTCCTCGAAGCCGGCTACAAGTGGGTTGACTGGAGCCACAGCTCTACTAGGGAGTCTCAGCTCCTCAGGGTCATCACGGCGTCTCCATTTGAAACTCCTTCGCGTCTGGAGACGGTTCAATTTAAGGAAGTCGACGGTCAGAAACTCTACGCGGACATTCACTATCCAGGCGAGCTCGTTGAGTCCGGAAAGACACTTCCAGTAGGTGAGACCACTAATTATCAATTTCCACTACGCGACGCAGCCCATGCTGACATTTCTGCGTAGCGCTCATGATTCACGGAGGTGGTCACATTATGCTTTCGAGGCACGATATCCGAGCAGACCAAACCGCCATGCTCCTGGACGCCGGCTTCCTTCCCATCAGCATTGACTACAGGCTCTGTCCCGAAACGACCTTGTCTGAGGGACCAATGACTGATGTCGTCGACAGCCTGCATTGGATTCGCACCACATTGGCTCAAATCACGCTCTCTAGACCAGACATATCCGTAGACGCGTCCAAGGTTGTCGCCGTAGGCTGGTCCACCGGTGGGCACCTCGCCACGACACTGGCCTGGACATCAAAGGCCCGCGGAGTACAGCCTCCCGAGGCAATCTTCGCCCTTTATTGCCCCCTGGACTACGAAGATCCATTTTGGACACGTCCCAATATCCCTGAAGGCGCAGGCTCACCTGAGTCGGCCGCGGGGACATCATTCGAGCTCGACGAGCATCTCTGGACCAACGGCGTCTTCGACGCAGCCATCACCAAGTACAACGTTGCCCCGAACAAGAAAGCGTTGGGTGGCTGGCTCGCACCTTCCGACCCGCGCAGCCGCCTCGCGCTGTATATGAATTGCAGGGGCCGCACCCTGCACGTCCTGCTCCGCGGGTTGGACAAGAAGACGCGCAAAGAACCTACTGCGCCGGCGCAGGCCGATATTGTAGCGGTCAGCCCGTTGGCGCAGGTCAGAGCCGGCAACTACACGACACCGACTTTTATCCTGCTCCCGCGAGGAGATGACCTGATTCCGTGGCAGCAGGCCCAGAGGACATGGGAGGCGCTGCAAGAGGCTCATGTTGATTCAGAGTTGAGGATTGTGGAAGGCGTTGGTCACTTGTTTGACTTGGGAGGGTTGCAGAGAGTTCGTAGTGTGGCTGCTAGACAAGCTGTTGTAGATGGCTACGATTTCTTGTGTCGGCATGTTGGATTGGAGTTGCGCACATGATGGAGCAAATGTAATTTTGCTTCCGTGCATCGTTAACTGGTCGGGAATCGAGCTTAATACACTACGATACCTGTTCGGCCATCTTCACACACATCTGATCGCAAGAGCATACCTCTGTCTCCCGGGAAAGTCTGGAGCACAAGACCTGAGGTACCAAGGGATGGCAACTGTCCATTTGCGGTCGTATAACAAACGCACTCCTGCTGCAGCGAAAAGGCAAAATGATGGTTTGATAGCTCTAGAAAACGACAAGGAACGACGCAGAAACGCACTCCATCTGAGCCCCTAGTATCTCTCAAAGGGCCATTTCAGCAATCCTCCGTGACTGTCATCACTGCACGAGTTTTGCTACACACAGTCGGACAAGTTTCAGCCGAATATAAAATGGTCTTCTAGGTATATCGCGCTCTATTATGTACACTGTATCGTGGGCTTTGTCGTCACGCTATACCCCTCAACTCTGCTTCAGTCAACTCAGGATAAGGTATGATGGGGGCCATCTTGTCATTCTTGCTTCCAGCCGGCGCGATATTCTTGATCCGCAATCCCCTCGCAGGGTCGGTGACGAACTTATGCAATTCTTCCCAGTCTCTGCACATCATCGCCTGATCGTCCGTAGCGTGGCCGTTTTTGTACCCGTTGACGTAGGACAAGGGTTGAGCGTCTGCCATGCACATGATGGCGTCGCGAAGAGTGTTGATGCAGTGTGCAACATGTCCGGCAGTCCACAGGGAATCGTTGGTCCGCCCGTAATGATAGGTGAACTCTTCGGAGATAACGAACTACGACAAGACAAAGTTTCTTACGTTAGCCTGCGTTGGAGAGTACGATAATCATCAAGGGAAGCCGGTTTTGGGCGGGGGCTGTGCTGGTGGTCCATACTATGCAATGCATTTGGTGGAAGCCGCGTATGGCGTAGAGTTCCCTGCCGTCTTCAAGGGGATCCCAAGGATAGAACGTTGGCAACTCGGCGGTGGTGCCGTCGGGCTTGATTCGCTTGGCACGAGGCTCATCTGGCTTCACAAATATGCTGGAACCTGTGATCAAGGCCCAAGGGGTCAACCGTGACAGCCTGGGAAGTAAAACTCATACAGCCTTACTATTGTGCATATATTTCCAGTGATTTATCGTGGCCATCGACTTGTCGAAGTCATCGAATATGTCCTCGGGCATGTAGTAAGGGTGGTCATCGCCCCAGTAGGTCGGCTTTAATGGATACCCGATTCCTAATGCCACGATATCTTAGTAACGGTAGGTGTAGTTGAGGGTCGCTCTGCGTCTTTGTTGGCATTGACGTACCGTTGGGAACAATGCCATTCCAGTCTTCGCCTAGCAGGCCACTCCATTCAAGATCTCGATATGTGGCGTGGGGGTGTGATGCATCGTCGCCGCGGAAGAACCAGTACGTAAAGAACAAAGCTTGGAAGGCATGGGTGACGTAAAATGCGGTGCGAAAGAATCTCAGCTTCTTCTTGACCTTCACCAACTCAACCATGGATGATTTGTCGGGCGTGGCTCGAGTATCATCGTCGCCTTCTAAATCAACGGACTTGTATGCAATTTCATCGCGGTCGGAATTGCGCCCGTACGCAAATATTTTGCCGAATGAAAACATTTCGGTCAATGATCGCATTCGTCCCGGTGATGCTAATGTGTTCAATGCAAAGAATGACGAGATGCCAGAGTTCGGAGTCATGGAGAATAGTACTTGAGTGTGGTCAGCAGGACCGTGCCCTTGTATCTGTACGAACTTTCACCAGCTGTAGCATGGCTGAATATAGCTTCATATATACAACCCTTATTTTAAAGCTTTTTAGCTTCACACTTTAATACTTCTAAAACTCTTCATGCTAGTTAATCTATTAAATTAGAGATAATTAACTTGTTTATCTTATTTATTTTAAGTTTTCAATTTACTTAGTTATTAGATTAATACTTTTTTCAGAATTTATGATACTATAAATCAACCTAATATTTACTTTTCAGGTTTATAAAAATTTATTAGGATGCTTTTTGTGTTTCTAATACTCTATAAAAAGATAATAGAATGAAAGCCTCTATTAATTTATAATAATCTTCCTCCTTCGTACTGCGTAGGAGGGCCTTAATACAAAAATGGAATAATACTCCAATTGGATGTCAGAGCCTACATAATTCGAGTGACTATGCCGTAAGTAGCATTGCGATGTATCGTCTCCCTGTCTGAGTCTCATGCTACGGAGTACATTTGGACGGTAGAAGTGGGTTGGTATATTGAGCTGATTCACACAACACTCATGACTAGCGAGCGATAGTGTGTGATTAGCCTGTTTGACGAGAAGTGCCAAGGCTAGCTGAGGGAATGCCTTGGCAGTGACGGGCCTCGACAGGGACGTCCTCAAAACTTGCTACTTCATCGGGATCAATTGGATTCTGCGGAACGTAGGAACAGACAGGTTTCGGGTAGGAATGCTGGTGCGTTAACTGCAACAGTTTCATGCTCACAGGTTCCTAGCCTGGAGCTTGGGTTGTGCAGCTTACTCAGGTCTGGATTGTCAGTTTGCGCAGTTTACTCGGGGCTGGGTGACCGAGTCAGTTTGTGCGGTTTACTTGGGTTCTGGCCAGTCAGGCTATTGGATTTACTCGGGCCAGTTTTTTATTAACACCGGACACTGGTTTTATGGAAGGTAGACCAATTCTCCCCACTGACCTTGGTGCTTCTGGTACTGGATCACAGACCCACTGCGCACACATAGGTACCGCGCACTGGAATGCTTGTGCTGTCTGAAGAAGATCCTGCTTGTCTCGCGGCCTTTCATGTTCCCATTCCGGCCCGGGACTTGTGCTGTACACGACGATCAAAATCGACCAGGATATTTAGGCAACACAATCATAAATCTAGGGGTTAAACGCAATCCACATATATCGCGGAACCAATATGCCAATCAAGTTTGGGTCGCAGGTGCAAAGCTGATGTAGAAGATCCTTGCATAGGAACAAGCAATGTATTGGCAACACCCTTCGCTTTGGGAAGGCTCCTCAACTGAGCAGGACTTCGAATTAACACCCTCATCAGAGCCTGTCAGCCCTTACCAAGCCTTAGGCTTCATATCATTGCGAGGTATTTTCAATTTGGCCGACTTGCTTGGCTGGTGTTAGAAAAAGAGATCGAAAAAAAGATGGCTTCTTCTCAAGAAAGCGTAAGCTGGCTTGATATGCCTAAGAAAGGACAGCTAGGGATCCTGTTCATGTTGCGTTTTGCGGAACCCTGTGTTAGGTCGTCTGCCTCTGTAAGTGAGCGTCCTTGGCTGATTATACCTACATCGTCTTACAAATGCGCGTCGCAATCACGAAGCTCATGATGAACTTTGATAGACGTACCTCTACTTTCAATTACAGAATCTCGACCCTTCCCTTTCATCTGGGCAAATTGTTAGCCAGTCGGCCACAGTGTCAACTGCCTACATTATTGGACAATGCTTGTCGTCGCTTTGGATCAGCAAGCTTGCAGACTCCCCAAAAATTGGTCGCAAAGGGGTTCTCTTGCTTGGCACAGCAGCTTCAGGTCAGCTCATGCTTCAAGGGAGATATTCCCATTGTCTGACATCGATATTAACAGTGGTGTGCTACCAGTCATCAGCTCTTCACTCCTGGGGTTCACCAGTCATTTTTATCAACTGGTACTTCTATGGGGTCTTGAAGGTGTTTTCAATGGCAACGTAGCAACGGCTAGAACTGTGATAACTGAAATCGTGGGCGAGGCAAAGTAGGCACCATTTTATTCCTTGTATTTGGTCCCTGTTGTTTTGTCTTTATGCGAGTGAAAGTCCCTAGTCTGGCTCAAGTTAACTGGCAAACAGATTCCTATCAAGAGCATTTGTGATGGTCACTATGGCTACCACTTTATCCACCCTCTTGAGTCCACTAGTGGGAGGGCAACTGGCCGACCTTGCCGGTCAGTATCCTGAGAAGTTCGGGAACAACTGGTTTCTCAGGAGGTATCCTTACGCAACACCCGCTTTTGTCAATGCATTAATGTTGCTCATAACATTCACGGCAATTTTCTTCTTCCTCGAAGAGGTATGTCCTCCAGTGCCTCAGTGTATGTACGTTTCTGGTGTGCTGACAACATTCCACGACACAAGACACATTCACAAAAGAGGGGCGGTCCCGACCTTGGCCTAGCAATCTCAAGAAAATTCTTGTCTTGTTTCTACCGTCGGAGAAATCACAGCGCCTCATATCCAACTCCGGACGGCGAGGACTCAACTGAAATGGAGGCTGTGCCGTTCATGAAAGGGGATGATATCGAAGTGGATGACGCAGACGTGGAGGATCCTACCAACTCGGACGACGAATACGATGACGGGGGGCAAAGAAAGAAGGAGATCGGTTTGCGAACGCCCAGCCCCGAGAAAAGCAAAGGCCCCCCAGTGCTTCCGCTCCGACGGATTTGGACTCGTAATTTCGTCCTCATGCTGATCGTAACCGCCATACACGACGGCCATATAGGGGCGTACACCGTACTCTGGACCAATTTCCTCAGTGACCCCCCGGCGAAAGGTATTCACGACTCTATGCCCTTCCGCTTTTCTGGCGGTCCGGGAATGACGCCTGCCGAGATTGGCTTCACACTGTCGATTGTCGGTGTATGTGGTCTGCCGATTCAGTTCTTCGTGTACCCCAAAGTCATCCACAAGCTGGGTGCTTTGAAAACCTGGCAGCTTTTCATGCGAGGCTTCCCCGTTATCTACAGCGCTGCTCCATTCGTTGCCGTCGTCAGTAAGCTCACAAAATCAGCGACGACTGAGCATGGGCAGCCCCCGGCTGTTTGGGTGCTCATTACCTTGATACAAGTCATACTGATCTTCTGCGCGGTCTTCGTCACACCCACGGCGCTTATGCTCACTAGACTGTGAGTGACTGTCCTCTTGTCCCCTGCTATTATTTTTTGTGACAAACGCTTACCACATGTCATCCACTGCAGTGTGTGCCCTCATCCATCGGCCCTGGCGCGGACGAACAGCATCTCGTATGTGGCTAGCGGCGTGGGCCGTGCTCTCGGGTCGTCACTTGGAGCCCTTGTTTACAGCTATGGGACGTCTCATTCATTCACGGGCTTGGCCTTCTGGTCGGCAGCAGCCGTGGGCGTGTGTACGTGTTGCATGGCCATGGCGTGCAAGCAAGGCGATGGGCACGAGATTTGGCTTGAAGGCGACGAGGAGTAATTAACTAGGCAATGAAATGCTTGTATGGGTGAAAGGATTGCATTTTGCCAAGGATGTTTACTGTTCCATGATTTAACCATCCTGCCAAAGGTTTCAAAATAATATATCATTCCTCCAGCAACAATTGCAGGACTTAGTATGATAGAATACTTCATTTACCTCTATATCTCTTTCGTATATATACAAATGTGACCAAACTAACACGCTACATCGGATTTCTTCCGAGTCTCTGCACATAATAGAAATAGGCTCTCCTCTTATCATAGTGAGACTGACACAGGGAAGTATGACAGCAGTGCTTCCCGGGCCTGGATGACAGTCAATGTTTGCAAACTCCTTGATGATAGGCTGCAAAACGACCACGAGACTCTGAGATATCTGCTGAGTCGAGCCAGTCGCAGCACCCCGTACGCCTTGTCATACTATTTGCGCCATTTCCCCCGCTCATCCACCCAAAACGAGCCACAATTATTCGTTTCATGCTTTTCACGGTCATGTATGAAGTATTTGCATATGCCGTTGCACAAGAGCAATGCCGCCACAGTTCATGAAGACACTAGTGTTGCTTGCTGGCCGAATTCATGCTAAACTGAGACTCACTGTGGACTTTGCTTTTGATAACAATGATAGAAAGATTTAGAAGGAAAGAGAAATTTTCTGGCCAATGATCAATTCGACCACGACATGTTCCTGCAACAACTTGAAGGTCTGAGATCACGAAAAGATGCATGCAGCCGACGTGCCGCCGACGTGCCGCCTTGCGCAGCTACTCTATACACGTCATCGGGTTTTGGTCCACTATAGAGCTGTGAAATCCGAGCGGTCGACTGAATGCGTTAAAAACTATTCATGTCTCCCTTCGTCTCAATCTCTATTACAGTCTGTCGAAAATCCGTTTTCCATGAATGCATTCGTTGGTGGGCGGGGAGGTCTCAATATCTTGTCTCGTATGCACACCATCAGTTGGAATGGCCTTGGTTCAGAATTGTCGAGACCTCTCTTATCTCTCTGTGTCTTCCTTTTTTCCCCCATTTCTGGCTGCATTTGTGACAAAATGGTGGGAGGGAGCTGCTGCAGGAGGCCTACCATGAGGCCTACCATGAGGCCTATCATGGTCACGGCAAGCCAATGGCATTACACGGAGCTGCGTGAGGCCCACCGATTTCCCAACCAACAACCCCTCAGCCATCGTTGCGAGCACCGCCATCCTGCAAGGCGCTCTGAGGGCAAAGAGGATAAAGTCAACGAGGACCAACCTCATGCAATACAAACTGATGTCCAGAGCCTGGCTCATTCTGTGGGCAGCATTGCGATCGCACTTCTATAAAGCTTGAAAGACAACCCGTCGTCCTACTTCTGAAGTCGTCGATGCTTCCTCTCTCTTCTCAAACGACCTTTCTTGAATTTCTCCTACCATTCTTTGTCCATACACCTGCTCATCACTTGATTCATCCCCAGCCCAAGAATAACATCACGATGGGCAGCATAACCACAACGGCGAACCCAATTGAGGGTCTTGGGAACCAGGCACTCTTGGACAAGATTGACAGACTCAGGGAGCTCAATGTCGGTTCCATCGTCTCCCTGCCCCAGCTCATTGTTGTCGGAGACCAGTCTTCCGGCAAGAGCTCTGTCCTCGAGAGTCTTACCGGATTCTCTTTTCCTCGGGCCGCTGGTCTTTGCACAAGATATGCCACTCAAATTACCTGTCGACGAGATCCAACGCGCAGTGTATCGATCACTATCATCCCGCGCCCGGACGCCAATGAAGCTGTCAAGCAAAGACTTCGGAAATTCCATCGCTGTCTCGACGACTTGGACGCACAGGATCTCGCAGACATCTTTGAGGATGCAAACCATGCGATGGGTATACGGTCGAGCACTGAACCCATCGATGACCCTGATGATGACTTCATTACTTTCAGTGAGGACATCTTGAAAATCGAGATCAACGGTCCGGATCAGCCAGGTCTGACGGTCATCGACGTGCCTGGTATCTTTCGCGCACCAACTCCCGGTCTAACTACTGACAGTGACATCACGTTGGTCACATCCGTAAGTATCTTTCAGACACAGTCTCAAGTACATCAAGAAGCAATCTTGAGACAGGCTGTGGCCGCCATATGCCCTAATTCTCCCCGCGTTTGTGTGTAACTACTTCCTGGATGGCTTGATAGCTAATTTGAATGATGTAGATGGTCAAACGCTACATGAACGATTCTAGAACCATAATCCTGGCAGTGATCCCTTGCAACGTCGACATCGCCACCCAGGAGATTCTCAAGCTTGCTAAGAACGCCGACCCCAACGGTTCCAGAACCATGGGAGTGCTGACCAAGCCCGATCTTGCGCCAGAGCGAGCGACGCAACAGAACATATTGGACCTCATTCAAGGGAAGCGCCAAGACCTGAAGCTGGGGTATTGTGTGGTCAAGAATCGTGGGGCTGACGACGAGAGCTCCTCTCTACGGAAGAGAGACGAAGAGGAGAGGGCTTTCTTCCGACAGGAACCTTGGGCGTCGGTAGCATCGTCAAGGCGCCTGGGAAGCGGCGCCCTCAAAACCATCTTGCGGGACTTACTCATGGATATTTCAAAGAAAGAATTCCCCAAAGTCAAGAATGGTGTGTTGGCTCTTCCTCCCTTAATAACATGTATTCTTGCAACTGACTCTAATCTCAACAGAGATCGCCAAGAGACTAACCGAGTGCCGTAAGAGAGCGGAAGCCATGGGCACTTCAAGAAGTGATGAGAGATCACAGAGAGCCTACCTGGGAAATCTCGCATCCAATTTTGAAAAGCTTGTTGACTACGCGCTCAACGCATACTACACTCAGGACGAGATATTTAACGACCGGCTGGAAATGAGACTTATCACAAGAATCATCAGGCTGAATGAGGTCTTCTCTGAGGTTTTCTCTCAGAGGGGCCACACCCGATACTTTGAGCACGTTGATGACGAAGGTGATCAGTGTCGCCAGCCAGTCAATGAACTGCCAGAGATCGAATTCGAGATACCAACTGATAGGATCCAGGAGCTGGAGGAAATCATCCGTGCAGAGCGTTTCCAGTGTCCTGAGCCATCGAATGAGTCGATCATTGAGCATATCGAGAATATCTTCCGGGAAAGTCGGGGGCCTGAATTGGGCACAGTGAGTGCAACAACTGATTTTGATAATGATCATGTGCTGATAGTCTGTAGTTTGGCGGCTCCTTACTGGGCACTACCTTCAAGGAACAATCCAAGCGCTGGGAGGACATTGTTGTGTCCCACGTCAGTGATGTGATAGCCCTTGTCCACCACTTCATCGTCGAGCTGCTCTCGCATACATGTGCCGACAAGCAAGTGATGGAGCAGCTATGGGACAATGTCCTCCTGGAAAAACTCCAAGAGTCGTATAAGCGCGGCATGGATCAGGCCAGAGTCCTCCTAAAGATCGAGCGCGAGGGAACTCCAATCACATACAATCACTATTTCAATGCCGAACTTCAGAAAGGACAAGGAAAGCGCCTCCAGAACTCCCTCAGTAGCCTCGCCATCAGTACTGTGGACTCGCAAGGGCCAATGGTCAGACTGGCATCTCTCAGTAGGCTGAACACCACCAGATCGAACCCGGAACAAGTGCGCGAATATCTGCATGACATACTGGAGAGCTACTACAATATCTCTGTCAAACGGTTCGTCGACGTCATCTGCCAGCAGGTGATCGACCACTTCCTTGTCAATGGCGAAGACAGCCCGCTCCGCGTCTTTAAGACACGCCTGGTCCTCGAATTAAGCGCCGATGCGCTGGAAATGATCGCAGGTGAGGATCAGGCTACGAAACAGGAGAGAGAGCGGCTGAGGAGGGAAATGGAGAGCCTCGAAGCTGCAATGAAGGTTCTGCGTGGATGAATGTACTTTCCTTTCCGCATACACAAGAATGAGGACAGAAGGAGCAATTTCTATACAAGATTTCACAGCGTACTCAGTTTTGATGCTGTGGAAGGATGTTCAAGGGACAGACCCATTGATGCTTCCTGCCTCATTGCCAGCCCATTATTACGTTTGCATTATAATATGATGCTTACAAATCTCAATCAACACTGGTTGAATGGGAATGAAGCTGGTTAGCTTGCTGAAACAATCTATTAGAGGTGGATCGGCTTTCCTAGGCGCCAAACGCCCCCGGGCACCTTGCAATACACCCGCAAAATGTGCTCATCCAGGAAAAGGGAGAGCATGCTAGTGATGTAACAAATCTAGCAGATCCGCATAAACCAGCACTCCCGAAAAGACCAAGTCGTTTCAATCTCGCGGAGTGACGTCTACTTGTTCGAGAGGAATCAACGAGACCCGGTATGTTTGCAGAGACTTTTCCAAGCTTGGTTGACTCTTGAGATCTGGGTTTGGCCAAACCAGAATACAAGAAAGGCCTGGGTCAGGTTCAAGACCGTTGGCTCCCTTTTGCGGCACGCCTGACACTCCCCATGTGACTGACTTGTCCAGCCAGGACAGAACACCCTGCGGGACTGATGAGTCTGCGCTTCCGTTCAGGAACTTGATCATTTGCCAGTTTTGGAGAATTTCCCTCGAGCCGCAGATTAAAACTACCCCTAGCTGGAGGCATTCTTCTGTACAGGGAGAATCTTTACTCATGAGAGCTTCCAAAGGTCCTTGGCATTGAGCCTGCCCCCGTCTCGGTGTGTGATGGCGATACCCACTGAACCTCCGCGGTCGCTGACTTGGACTGATATGTTCGGGATAGAGGCTCCAGTGGCGTCCATGTGAGATAATCTTCCGTCCTCTTGCGTTTCGTTCTCTGTAGAAACTTGGGAGTCTTCATGCCGAACTGCCACGGATGCCTAACCGGTTCGATAGGTTGATGTCTACCCTTGATAAATCTGTTCAGGGCTGGAAGGCAGGCGCAAATCAAACCTATGCTCACTTCCGCGGTCCTGAGCGCTCAGCATTAGCTAAAAGGTCGTACCATGCTTTCCGTTGTTGGTCGAGGGAGACCGCTTACCCAAGCAAGTTGAATCTAACAAAGTCCACTGTCTGATCATCTGACCTTTGGAGCATTATTACCAGATACATTCTCACAAAACTTGCTGCGGTGGCCACACCCCCTGCCCCTAGAAGCAAATAGACCTTCACCTTTTGCTTCCAAGGCATCGTCAGCGCTCCGACGAGTGGAATAGGTGCCAGCAAGACTGCCAGGTCCGTGACCGCGCTGATAACGGTGTCGGCTACGAAAATGGCCCGCTGATTAAGGCAGTGGGATGGTACACTCAGGTCCCAAAACCCCATTATTGGTCGGCAGATATTGATTTTGATGATCATGACGGGAAGGTAGTATCCTAGCATGGCGGCGATGAAGGAATATCCGAAGATGACGAAACCACGGCTGACGTTGAAGACGCGAATCATGACGAGGAGGAGCGTCACCTTGACGAACCACGCGTTGGGGCCGTATACAATGGTATCTGCGTAGAGTGCCTTTAACAACATGACAAGATCAGTCGCCATGCTTCATTTATTTCGCTGTCTGTCTTCTCTTGAAGACTTACCTTCAAGAAATTGGAAAACTTCTGCGACGATATCTCCCACGAATGGAATCCCCCGCCAAAAGCATTCACTTCAGGTTCTTAGCTGGACATCTCGGACAGAAAGAATTGAGTGGAGACGCACTAGTGAAAGCTGTAGCACTATATAGAGTACTCAAGACCTAAATGCTGCTGTTAATTGAGGAGTTTATCCAATGCTGATTGCCAGGCGCATCATCTTACGAGTGAAACAAGGCAACACCCTGATGTTTTCGACAAGTCAGTATTCAAATCAAAAGAATTAATGGCTGGTTTCCAAATAGAAGGGTTGGTCATACAGTCGTCCATTCGGTAGGGAGAGGCATTCTTGTATCTTATTATATAAAGCCTAAAACACACAATCGGCGTTACGGTGGCCACTGCGAGAATTTGCGAGACGAGGTTGATCGTATGCAAGACGTCCTCCGGATCTTCGAGGTTCGGTATCTTCCCTGGCGGTGCAGGAGTTGCACCCTGTTGCACCTGTGCCATCTCCGGCGGTGCATGCTTAGTTGACAGAAGGAGGATGTGATCGGAAAAGAAGCCAGCTGGCTCCGTCCGGTCCGCGCTGCGGAGCGGCCAGCTTCAATGTTCCAATGTTCTTGTTATTGACGCTGGTAATCTTTTCCTATTAGACGGAGGAGAGTCTTCGGTGAAATTGGATCCCAGCCACAGGTATACGTCCCTCCCATGTAATATGTGACGACCCTGGAGAGATTGGGTCGCATTAGGGAGTGAGACAGCGAGTCATTCATTCGGCTTGCCTCTCTATGCCATTGATTTTCGACAGAAATGATCTGAAATAGTGACAACTTCAAAACCCCCGGGGTCTTCAGCCCAGACGATGTTATCTATACTTTCCCTGAGTCATCAGGATTGGCTGGCCATGAGGGTCTGGACACTGCCGTCAGGCACGTGTATACCTGCCTAGGTACCTTTGCACCCAGTCAAGTGATTGTTATCGACACCTAGCCCTGCCCCGAGTCGTCCAGATTGCAAGACGACAGGGCCGGACCCCCGGGCACTGACTTCTGTCAGGCTGGAACCACCCGCACACTTCGTCGGAACAGACACCAAGTACGTGCGCATGATCTTCGCTAAGCTCCAGGTCTTGTCTCCCGGGCCAGCCGTTGGGGGCCCATTCATCAAACGCACGGGAAAAAATTACAACGTCTTCACTTGGCGTTGAAAGGGTCTAGGCAACCGTGCGATGCTGCCGCGAATCAATAAGCTGCTTGAAACCAACCTGGTGTGAGTCCTGAACCTTATTGTGACCTCTGCCTCCTCATCGGCCTATATGCCGATTTGATGAAGCTCCGGGATTTAGACTTCCGCAGAGGTAAACACGAACACGCGAACTCAAGGTTCGAAAAGTTTGGGACAATATTGACGCGCTCTTGCGGCTGGCATATCAAAGGAGTTGAAAGGGGATGAACCAGGATGGTATTTGCACCCCATGGAGGCTGTCTGGTTAATAGACATGATGCCAGAGGCAGTCAGTCTCGATCACCCTGGGTCGAAAAACGCCGGCAGATCACGAATCTAGAGCTCAGGAGGCCCGTGAACCAACGGCATCTTATGCGCCTGAACCCTCACCTTATTTGCCATTGTTGTATTTTCTATTGGGAGAGCGAACTTGGCGCCACGTCCGCAGAGTTCTCAGCCCAGGCGCATGTCAAATTGACCACTGATGCTATGATTCGCTCCATCTGGTTCATGGCGTAAGCACCACAGGTCGAAGTATTAGAGCTGACCAATTGCCTCGTAGCTTTGAGATGGTCTGATCGGATACTTCTATGCGAGCGATATTCATAGGTCACATCGACAGCTTTGCAACCCAGCTTGAGCTTGGTTTCGCAAGCCAACTCGACACACCATGCACTTGCACTGCCCGGGTACAGTGAAGTCCACGTGCATGGTGTGCGTGCGCGGGTAGGTCAGCCGAGAGTCGCGGGCGCAAGTCCTGTGGCTTAAGCAAAGCTCGCTGCAGATGCACTTCACCGCCTGTATGGTGGTCATAGCAGAGGAAAGATCAGGTCGACTCATGCCTCCCATGATTCTTCTGCCCGGCGACATGTAGAGAAATCAGAAGAAGAAGGACACAGCAGGTTGCGAATACTAAGGCTCAGTGAATCACGACTCAGCTCAAGACAGTGAAGGGGAGATCTCAATGTATGGAGAGCACTGTGTCCGTAAATGCGGATTCTGAAGACGCAGATCAATGGACGTCGCCGTAATACATAGCACGGCTTGAGACCTAAACGCCTCAACACGCCGAACCATACTCAGTCCACATCGTCTTCCAGATCCTTCAGCATATTCCTAGGCCTGGGCGGCTTCCTTCCGCTCTTCGTCCTCCTCTCGGGCCTCTGCCCAACCAGACCCCGAGGCCTGCCCGACAGTACGCCCTTGCCATCATAGTCCAGCTCCACGACCTTAGGCCGCCCCTTCTTTCCGCTCGTCGCAGCCCTGGTGGCCCGGACGCCGCCGTCCTGGGGTATGACCTCGCCTTCTGCGATGCCCCTGCCGAGTCTTACGGTACGCCGCACGCGAGTCTTCGCGCCCAGAGCCCACAGATCGCCCCATCTTGCCTTGCGCGCGTCGTGGTACGCCTGTCTGCTGAAGCTCCGCGGCACGGTCCATCGCTCGATGGTGCCCGCCGGCGTGCAGAGGTCGAGCGTGACATGGCCCTTGCGCTTGAGTGGCGGAAGGATGTTGCGTGGGAGAGAGAGGGGATGAGGACGGTTTGAGCTGTCTGGAGCCACACCCTCATAACCTGCAAAAGCCTTTGTTGTGGCGTCCACACCCTGACGGATCGGCTTCACTCCGACTGGCTCAGAACCACCCTCAGTTGTAGATGAGAATGCCTCTGCCGGCGCGGGGTTTGAAGCCGGCGTACCGCGGCGCACTGCGATATAGCTGAAGTTGATGTCCTCGTGATTGCGATGCTTCGCCTCTAGGATCCTCTGCAGAAAAGGAGGTCGGGTAAAACGCTGGCTGAAGTGGCAGAAGTCCTTGCGCCCGGGGCTCAGGCCAGGGCTCAAGTACATCGGGCATTTAGAGTGGTTCGTACACGGCGCGACGATCATGCCAGGCTCACGTGTCCGCTCCACGTCCTGCTCAATGGCTTCTGGTGCGCCGCCAGGTGTAGGTGGGACAATGAACTGCTCCAAAAGCCTTTCACGCACATCGGCGATAGCCTCGAAGCCTCTCGGATGCCCCTTTTCCAGCATAATTAGGACACCGCCCTCGGGTGACAGTAGCGACCACAGGTTGTCGAGGATGTCCTTCCTTCTATATTCCTTCTCGAGGGGCATCAATAGGTGTGTGGCGATGATGACATCGTACACCTTTCGTTTTTGTGGGACCTCGGAAGCATCAAGTTGCTTCTCCATGGTCTCTACTGAATGCGTGTAGTGTGGCAGTCGGGGCAGGAATTGGGTATTTTCGAGAAATCGTGATATGCGATGGCGTAGTTGATTCGAGCCAACAATGACGGTCCTCTTCCCTGACGGTGCCGGGTCCGGTTTCGTGGTTTCTGCATCATTGTTGCGCAGTACATCCCATTCCGCCTGCAGCACGTTCTGCCAGGCTGCCAGCCCAGCACCGCCTGCACCAGCGTCAAGCACGCGAGGCCCTTCGCCGTCGGCGTCTTTGCGATTTAAAAGGCCGCGCAGCCATTCGGGTCCAAGCCTCTTGCGCACCTCTACCAAAGTACTCGTTACGGAAGCATAAATGCCAGGCAAGGCTGTGGCGATGAAAGCATCTGCATCGATTTCCGACATCCTGTAGTACCCTGCTTCAAGACCCAGACCCTTCTGCGGCAAATTTCTGCCGGACCGAGGCGTAGCTGGCGAGTGTGGGAGGCCGGGGCCACCAAAGTGCTTCTCAGCCGTGGCCCGAATGTGTTTTGTGTCTGTTCGCCTCAGCAGTTCCGTGATCGGTTCAACGAAATCGACATTTGGCAACTGAAGCGTGCTTGGTGATGTCCTGAACTGGCCTTCCATCGTGTACTGGTGTTGTCGCGGACCTTCCTGGCCTGGATACCAATCCAGGAGTTGAGCATCTGGTTCTGTGTCGTCAAGATCTTCTTCCTCGCCCTCCTCCTCGTCCTCGTATTCTTCCTCGATGTCTTCTTCTGGTTGTGCCTCCTTGGCCGCTTCTTGCGCCGCCGCAACCACCGCATCTTGCACCGCGTCGATCCTGGCCGCTTCGAAGTCCCTTTGGAGCTGCAAGAGGGCATCGTACTCGCGCTGATTGCTGGCGTTGGCCTCAATGTACTGAAGTTGCGCATCGCTTGGTGGGCGCGCCGTCAGCAGCTCCTGCGCCATGGCTTCTTCCTCTCCAGCGTCAAGTCTGAGAGCAGACTGCGATGTGTATTCCACCTCTTCCAACCCGCCATGGCGATTCTCTCGAAGTAATGCGTTCTTTGTCACGCTGATGGCGTCTCCCTCCTCATATTCACCAAATGACCCAAACCCGACATCTTCTGGTCTTGTCCGGCGCAATGGAGCCCCATATAGTCTTTCGTACACTATGTACTCTTCATCGGATAAGTAGCCGCTCGGGAGGGTGTCGCCAAAGATGCGCTTCGCTTGCCGTACCACCGTTTCGGGGTCTTGGTCTGGGGGTGAATGTGCCTCGTTCGATTGTGCTGCGACTTCTTCTGGGAATTGGCGTGACGAATGACCATCGGCTACATCTTCAGTGCGTCCATCCTGCAGTTTCTTCGATGTCGTCGACAGGAATCGTGCATTTTGTCTTCGACCGCGGAACCTGCTTCTCGAAATTGTCTGCCGTGAAGTTGGAGCTATAGCAGGACTAATCTCTGCAATTGAATGCACATAAAGCTTCAGAATCTGAGCCGTGCATGACGGGCAGGCGTTTTGCAGCCTCCTAGCAGCAAGCATGGCGGGAGATGTGTGGTGTTGAGAAAGTTGTAGAGAAAAGTTATTGCAGGGCCTGTGGTCCAACCGGAAGCCCCAAATTTCAAATATGCGGTGCTCGAAGTAGCTTCTGTCGCTGCAGCGCGGGTGGACGTGACATGACGCGGGTGGGAGCTCCCCCACCAAGTGGCAATTAATCATGCATCTGGCCCACTGCCTATCGATGGGATTCTCTGGTATCCATTCAACACTACTTCCAATATCTGCAACTGCAAAGACGAGTATTCTCTAATCAAATTCCACTGCCTTTCGGCATGTGGCCCTCCCAAAACGCCGTGCCTTAAGGACCCAAGAACCTACTCCGCTTGTATTACTACGCCGCCAACTGCCGCTGTAGAGACCCATTGTCTAATCGCCACCCAGGTCTGCCAATGTTCGGAATGTGGCCTTGGGAGCTGGTTTCTTTACGCCGCCACCGTTCGCGGAACTGTTGGAGGTAGTCGCAGGTGCAACAGGATTGTGCACGTTGTATCTAGAGGTCTCGGCGGCTTTGTAGGGGTCAAACTGTGGCAGGACTGTCAGCATCAGTTTGCCGTGCGGGCAAGGGCCGGGTGCACTCACCGAGAACAATGAGACCAGATACAGCCCAAAGAAGTTGATGATAGCGTTCAGAAAGTTGTTCAGGTCCCATTTGATCGGCCTTCGAAGGGAGTCCCGGGACTGTGCAGGGCCACTGCCCCCGAGAGTGCGCCCTGGCACGCTGAAACCTCCTCCAGCCGCGGGACCTGCCAGCTTGACGGCCTTCTCTACCGCAGCGGTCAGGGCGGGCGGGTTGGCTCCCTGTATCGTGTCGATGGCGGAGCCGTTCTTGAAGACCATGAAGGTAGGCATGGCACGCACGCCATACTGCGATGCGATGTCCTTCTGATTGTCGACGTTGATCTTGGCGAACGTGATGCGCTTTGGCTTGGAAAATTTGGTTGCAAGGGACTCGAACGTCGGTGCGATCATTTTACAGGGACCACACCAGTCGGCGTAGACTGGACGGAGGCGATTGTCAGTTTGACGCTGAGGAGCTGGTTGGGGCCATGGCAGCGCACTCACAGTCAGCCACCACGATGGTGGACTGGAGGATTTGTCGCCATTCGGACGAGGATCCAACGTGGACAGCCATATTTTCTTGTAGGTTCCCTCGGTCGTAGGTTCAACGTAGAAGATCAGTGTTGAGAGAGCTGTAATGTGTGCGCCGTTGACCGTGGATGTACAAGTAATCTGGCCGGATGCGCGACATCGCTGGGCAGGCAGGTAGCTGTACTGTCCCACCGTAGTACCCAGGCTGCTAGGCTGCCAGTTACCCTCGGTCGGTCAGGGTCCGCAGGGGTGGTCGAAAGGGAAGGCGGTTAGCGATAAGCGGGGCAGAATTTCTTATCGGGAATTGTTGCAGGTTTTCATGAGAGAGCGAGCATTCAGACCAATCCAGCCGTCAATCAACGATCTGGAAGGTGTTGACAGACCAATATATTCCGGTCCATCACTCTGACCATGTCTTATTCGGCAGATCATAGGGCCAAGGTCAGTGCTGTCTTTTCTTTGGGGGTATGCCCACTGAGGGCGTACAGAATCTCACCAGCAACCCCGGCCTCAAGTGAAAGCCATTCCTCCCGTCTCACCGAATCAGTCCGAACCATTTTCCAATCTTGACCCAGGGTTTCACCTTTTCGGTGAAATATTGTACTGACTGAACGTTCGCAGAGGAGGAGGACTGACGACGATGGCGAAGATGTCAACACAAGCACTTTCAAGCCATCGGCTAGATTCCAGCCAACAGGCGGCCGTGATTTCACGGTGTCAATTGCCGTGCCTGGCAGCATCATTACAGAGTAAATGGGCATCTGTGCCATGTCGACCAAGCGTGTCGAATGCATGTTAACCTGATTCAGTTTGAAAACCGCAGACCAGAGAATTACAACCACCGGCCGCATTGCCAGGGCCTTGGCTGTCTTCTGTGTGGACGAAGTTGTCGTCTACGATGACAGCCCAAGCGAGTCTCGACCTCGGGCTGTTGACAAGGACAGGTACACCGGCGATACTGACCCATGTCACTTTATCGCGCATGTGCTTGGATATCTGGAGACGCCGCCTTTCATGCGCAAAGCATTATTCCCGCTACACGACAACTTGGCCAGGGCCGGTCTGTTGCCCAGTCTCGACATGCCGCATCACCCTCACAAGGATGAATGGCTGCCATTTCGCGAAGGATTCACGGTCAGGGGACGTCCGGAGGGCGGGAAAGGGTGAGCCAGCATCCATCTCAACCCTTGAGTGCATCCTATCTAACCAGGACACAGAACATCCGTGGACATTGGACTTCAGAGACCAGTGACCATCTCCGAAGAAATCCCTCCGAACACACGGGTGACTTTGCAGTTCCCCGACCAGTCGTTGAAGAACCCAGAGCCAGTGCATCCACAAACTCCACGCACGGAGGCGGGCTACTACTGGGGATTCTCGGTCCGCAATGCAAGTTCGCTTTCGGCGGTCTTTACCGAGAGCCAATTCGAGGGCGGGTACGACATGAGCATAGGAACGTCCGAACGAGGCACACCTGCGAATAAGGCGTTTCCTCCGTTCAAGAGGCAGACATTTAATCACCTGCTGATCGTGTTTGGCGGCCCGCGAGGTCTGGAGTACGCCTCCATGAACGATCCGGAGCTGGGCGGAATGGGCATAAGTGGAGGTCGGACGAAAGAGTTGTTCGATCACTGGGTCAATGTCTTGCCGAATCAAGGCAGTAGGACCATCCGGACAGACGAGGCGGTCCTCATCTCGATGACAGCTCTGAGGAGACTCTGGGACGACAGCTAAAGACACGCCATGGCAGCCTGACTGGACAGGAGGCGGATCGATCGGGCGTGGGAGACACTAGAAACCACCATAAATGTCACAATCGCGGCCACATCCCACACACATTGCAATCACGTTCGTCGGAGCAAATGGTTATGCTTGAAAGAGAAGAAGATTGCCGCTGCGATAGTGGCTTTCGAAAGTCACCTATATCGCAAACTCACGAGAAATAGCAAAACAATATCGGCCGCTATTCCGAGTTGCGCCAAACTGGATCCTAGTTCGGTTTGATGAAAAGGATTAATCTAGACCTCTCGAATCAAGCTTTCGCTATGGCCTGTCACCGCGCTCGTTCGGGAGGACTTCCGGGTCAGCCCCTGAAGAATTGTGGGGATGCCTGGCCACTTCGGATGCTGAGGCTCCTGAATTCCCATATCGAGGACGACTGCGTAAGCGGAATCTCGCAATTGTCAATACAATCGAAACAGCCATGATGAACTTCTTTGGGTCAGCCTGTTTGTGACGGATTGAAACATGGCTCGGATAATTCCCGAGCCACCCCTTGTGCCTTGCCACTGAAATCGCCCGCCAATAATGCGCTCACGTAGTCCCATGACTTCCATGATTTCATCGCCGGCTGCGCTTATATCAAGCCTGCGATGAGCCGGCGCTCTCTAGGAGTAAGGATTGCTTCAATTCGCGACAATTTCCCACATCTGCAATCATGAAGTTTTTGAGCGCTATTGTGCTGGCAGCTACGTCTGTCGCGGCGCTCAGCGGCAAGGCGACGACCACTGTTAGTGTCCGGTCAGCTTTACGCGATCCCTTTCCACTGACGTTTTTTTAGCGCTACTATGATGGTCTGAAAGGAGCCTGTGGATGTGGTACCGGTGACAGCGCTTTTGGTTGGCAGGTAAGTCTGTCTGTCTAGCTTGGTTGGTCGGCACCACCGCCTTCCATATCGTCCCTCGAATTTTTGTTTGTACTTGACCACGCCTTGTGCGCGCGTGCTACAACATTTCCGGTAGGCCAAGCTGTACGGAGCGCTAACCTCGAAAACGCACAGAGCGGCGGAAACGGCCTTTACACCGCTGCTGCCTCCACTTCTTTGTTCGGCAGCGCGACATGGTGCGGCTCAGGCTGTGGCACTTGCTTCAAGCTCACGTCGACTGGCTCGGCGCCCTCGGGCCAGGGAACAGGAGGCGCAGCGGGCAGCAGCATCACGGTGATGGTCACGAACCTCTGTCCGTATAATGGAAATGAGAAGTGGTGCCCTCAGAGGTAGGTGAAGTGTTCTCTACTTTGCTCTGCCAGTTTATGCTGACTGTCTGTGAGTGGCAACAATGACTATGGGTACGCTTATCATTTCGATATTATGGCAACGAGCCAGGTGTTGGGCGACAACCCAATCGTAGACTTCGAGCAAGTGTCTTGTCCCAGCACACTGTCGTCCGACTACCAACAGTGCCAGTGTGCCACCGGGGGCTGAGGGATGCGTTATCAGGCATACATGTACAGACGTGACTACATGATGGATCTGTACTCATGAAAATATAAATTATGGGAGAGAGTGTGGTAAACAGCAGTATATAACATCGTCAGAACAGGCACTAGGTTGTATGCCTTCGTAAATGTCCCTTCGTTCTTCATTGAAATCAACAGTACGTGATGAGTCTGCGATCGAGGTCCGGTTGTCTGACAAGATGAGATGATTTCTATTTAAAATGATTCATGTTCCTTTATTTTTCTTGCAATGTGTATTTCACGGAACTTTTCTGTTCCAAATAATAAGCCAAGATGGTCCTTCGGCAGCCTTCAAACATTGCACTTCCCGTGCTCTCTTTTTGAGGCGGAGGTATTGTGTCCAGGCAGTTGTGCTGTATTCAAGTTGTTGGAAAATTCTGAGAATACAATTAATTGGAAAGAGATGGCATAGCCGAAGAACATTGTTCTTGAATTGAAGCCTACGTGGGCTACTGGAAGGTAGGCTCTGCAGATGGGTGTCCAAAGGCGTGTCCTCAGGTTTCGGCAGAACGGTAATGTGATCCCACAAAGTAAAGGACTGGGCGTTTGAGACACAAACGAGGATCGAAAACAATCAGATTAAAAGAGCGGAATCATTGAATACGATTCTTTACAGTTCTCACTGTATGATACTCGGGGCTGGCAATCAAACAACTGTTTCAAGTCAGATATAATGAAGACTAAGAGGCACATAGGAAGGAAGTCGTCTCAAGCTTTTAAATTCCAGGCGACAGGACTTCTTTCAAGTAGGCTTGCCTAGTAAAAAAGTCACAGCATACCGAATTCTTTGCAACCGGGCCTATTGATCTTGTGCGACTGGATGTAATGTCTCGTTTGGTAGATAAATAATGACCTCGCACACCATCGAATGTGTGTCATCGAACGTGTTTACATTTCGCAGCATGACGATCACCCAGTTCATTCTATTTCAGGAAAACACGCAAACAAGTTCGTGAAGTAAACGGTCAGTCAATGGCATCCGATCCCAAAAGCCAGACTCGGAAGACTGGGATCGAGCTCCCTCCAAGTAAGTCCCGCTCATCTAAACAGCGAGGACCTCGGTGGCAACGTATTGCCAAATGGGGACAGAACCGCCATGCGAGAACAAGGCTATATAGCGCCATACTAAGGAAGTGTCTCAAACAGAATGGAAAGAAAAGATCCCGAGGTTCCTGTTCCGAGGTTGGAAGCCCACATCTGGTGGTAATCCCGGATTGAACACGACAGAAGCTGTTATTCCCCATGCATTCTATGGCTCGAACAAGGAACCACACGACAAGTCTATTTTTCATATCCCCACAGAGACTATCAAGTCGGACGTTCGGGGGCATCTGCGGGGGCACCATGTCAAAAGCCATTTTAGTTCGTGGGCAGCAAATTTCCAAACAGCCCTAGGCTTTGCAAGCGTCGGAAATGACGCTCACGTGGCCGTCTTCGACACCTCACTTCGGGGACAGCACAACGAAATATATCACGTTTCCGCCCTA
Organism: Diaporthe sp. HANT25; assembly: GCA_013435955.1. Lineage (NCBI taxonomy): Eukaryota > Fungi > Ascomycota > Sordariomycetes > Diaporthales > Diaporthaceae > Diaporthe > Diaporthe sp. HANT25. The sequence goes on along the minus strand of JACBFG010000029.1, from coordinate 232,357 downwards.
GAGGAAATGGGTCTCACTTCGTCTCACTACCCCGAGGAGTACCTGGTGTATGGTCCAGTCGCAGGTGAGGCATACACATGCGTGTCGGTAATGGACCTTCGCCGGCAGGGCATGACAGTGACCGAGGGGCCTCTGAACGGCACATCAAAAGTCACGAAGAAAGATTTGGCACACGCCAGAAAGATTGCCAGCAATTTTCGACCGATAAGCCATGACCTGGGTCCTGACCTGTTTTTAACAGTATTTGCGGTTGAGCTAAGCCGGCTTTTGCGTCCAGATCGGGGACACGACCACGGTTTGGGCTGGTCGCAAAAGGACAACAGAGACATTCTGACGCACCTGTCAGATGCTGTGAGTCTTGCTGCCAAGATATCTCCGAAGAAGCCACTGGTGAATCCAAAGACCTACGTCCACGGCTTTTCACAGCTGAAAGCAATGGTTGATATTCTCATGACAGTTGAGCTTGAAATCAATAGAAAGAGATCTGAGGTATCCAAAACTTCGTCATCAACAACAACTGTGTCACCGGGATCATCAGGATCAGTGAAGAAGAGGAAACCTAATGATAGCCAAGTGTCAACTGATTCCAAAATGGTTGAAGCCGAGCCGAAGAAAGCGCTCCCGCGCGATCTGATTCAGGATCTGTCCAGACATGGTGACACTTTCCAAGCCGGTCTACGAGACACACGAACACAGCTCAACTCCACGGACGCAAAGGCTCAGACACTCAAAGACCACCTCGTTCTTATAGAGAAAATGCTGGCAGCCTGGAGCATCATGCCGAGAAGAAACATACTGAACACCACGATGCTCGATATGAAGAAAGCCGCCTCGAATCTGGACGTGCTGACCAAGCGAACTCAAGACTTCACTACCGAATTACAACAAGTGATAATGTCAATTGATGTGCTGCAGGCGTCCTGCACCGAAATCATCGAATCAATTGACACGGAGAAAGACCCCTTTGTGCCCCAACGTCCTCAAAAATCCCTTGATCTCATCCCAACGAAAACCGAACAGGTGGCAGAACTCGATGTTGGCATTCAAAACGAAAAAAGGGTGAAGCACACGAAGCAGAATGGTACGTAATCGGGCAAAATATTCCAGAGGGATTGTATCGTGAGATCTAGACTTAGAACAGCTATCTGTGAAAAAGGTCGGCTGAGAAGAATGCACTGACTCAGAAATAGAAGTGGGACAATCTAGAAAACCTAATTTACACCGACGGGCAATCAAAAAAACTATCTACCACTGAAAGCACCTGGTCGTCAGCCCAGTAACTCAAGAGGTCTCAGAGATTCCTCACCCTCACGCCCTCCAACCAGCTTTCGGCGTACCAGCCGGGCAGATCTCTTCACTCAGAATGGAGGATTTCGGGGAAATGGGCCTAAGTAGCAAGGTCCTGGGAAACAATGGGGCTATTTGAGGATATGATACTCTGGAAGGTCATCGACTTGGAGGCCTCCAACTGATGTGTCTGGCCAGGCGAGAAAATCTGCTCGATCATTCCAGCTTCCAGTGATCGAGGAGCACAAGCTCTCCGGGAAGCACGGAGAGCCTCAGAGGCTGTTGTTCATCAATGAAAGGAAATGTCATTCTTATTTGTGGTTGGCCATCGTCGTAGATGAACGAAAAGGCTTCGTGCAAGGGTCATGATACTGAGCATTGGGCTCTTTTTGATGCTCATGATACTGCTGTGCACATTATTTACGTCGGTTTGGTTCACGTCACCTGGGAAGATCCCAAAAAGAAGATCTCGGATCTTGCATCCAAAAACGGAGGGCAAACCGATACGTAACTTCCTCGCTGGTAACATTATCACACCCACCACACCCATAGCTAATTCATTTACCCACATGAGTATGCTAGGTCTAGGTGTATTAGGTCTGCGTGTGTCAGGTCTGGATATATGAATTGGCTATGGGTGCGTTGGGTGTGTACCGTCCGTTTTTTCCAGGGGCGAATGTCCGGTATGATAAAGGAACTCTGCAGCAAAATCTCGATCTGAATTTCGGCAAATTCAATGCAAACAAGCTGAGAATGAAAAGTAAAACATGATGGAGAGGGAGACAAGGGCTCTGGTCGAGTACATAGCTTCTAGATGCAAATCTTTTGTTTGGTGTCAAGCACAGCAATTCCTGAACCCATTGAACAAAATTCCACTATTTTTGCAGCTCCGAGGCCACCTGCGCATTGTCGCGTCCTACTTGCCTGGCCGACTTCATCCTTTGACAGTGTCACCAAGAGCTGCAGACTGACCCTTCTAACCTTTTACAGCTCTTCGTACTCTTTATCTAATCTTGCAAAGTTTTCTCGCTGAGCGCGTTTGTCTTGGTGTCTCAAATTCCCAGTTTTGGCTGGTCATTGTATTTGTGGCCTTTCTTTTCGACAGCAACGCGTCGAGCTCTTTCCGTCTTCATCAGAACCCAACCAAGCCCGCATTTCTCGCAGCCACTTCCTGCCAGTACCCCTCCACAACTACTTTCTCTCGGATTCCATGGATTGACCTTGGTTTTCAAGCATTTCGAAACTCGCAATTGCCTCTTCTGACGCGTACTGAGAACCGACGCCTGTCAAAATGTCCAGACGAATCACCCCATTGTACGTGTTCGACGATCCAGCCGATTTCTATCGTCGTCACAGCCAAGGGACAGTGGTGGAATTTCAGAATGAATTCAAAGAAATCAATGCATTCAACGAGAGGCAGTTCGCCTTCAAGACCTGGGTGGTCGCGAACGTTTGGCAGGGAAAGGATAAGTCGGGTTGGCTGTTCCTGATCCGCCCCGGAGACCAGGCGCAACACTGCTTCCCGAAGGAGGGCGAAACCTGCGAGATTATGCTTTTGAGCAAGTCTGGAAAAGAAAAGAGGTCGAAATGGCTGGACGCCGAACGCGTCGAAAACCCTGCCGCCTCGATGGGCCTCCCCGAGGACGCTTATCGCCTAGCTGCCTTCGAGGTCAAGGTGCCGAAAGACGTTCCCCCAGGCACGCTGCGACCCCTTCAAGGCGACCCTGACGACTTCGAGGGCGGCGGTGCGTCAAAGAAGAGCAACAAGTACCTTCTGGGTGACAAGAAGGCGATCATGGTCAACATAAAGTTGAGAATCTCCTCTGCGACAAAGGACGCTGAGCTTGGAGCAGTCACCAAACTCGCCCTGAACCCAAAGAATGACCGTTCCCAGAAGCAGCACGATGCCTTCTTGTACCTAATGGACTTTAAGAACCCGCGATTCACCGTCAGCCTCTTCAACCATTTCCCACATCTGGCAGACCCAATGAACAGGGGTGTACTCCCGCAAAAAGTCATTACAATGCTAAAGGGTTTCAACACCCATCAGATAGCCGCATACAGAACCGTTCTCGGCGACCTTCCCTGCGGCATATGTGTCCTACCGGGTGGCCCAGGTGCTGGCAAGACACATTGGAATCTGGTGCTGACCACCGCCATCCAATCCAAGAACGAGATCTGGCTTGCCCCGGACAAGTTCGAGCCGCGTTCTGCCAAAGTCCTGTACCTGCTCGACATCAACAAGCCACTTGACGACACTTCAAACAAAATGGTGAAGCTGTACAAAAGCCTGGGCTTGAAGAAACACGCTGTGCGGCTGTATGGCTGGCGCTACCGTGGAGCTGGGACGGGAAAGGTGGATTTCTCGGACAAGTTCTTGTTCATGGCGAGATTGAACCGCTACCGCAAGCAGTCTTTCAATCCCGACTGCCTGGCGCCTACTCTCGACGAACTTGCGTGGGACGTCTATGATGCACAGAAGACGAAGAGGTACAGTCGGCTGTATGAAATGATGGGCAAGGCAAACAAGAACGGAAGCGTTGCAAAGACAGAAGAGTTCAAGGAAAGTGTGAACCAGCTGTACCGCGATGTGCTCAGCCATGTCGACTTCATAGCGACCACTCCTGTCCCCGCCGCTACCGCGTTTGATGGGTACTTCAAGCCCGATATCGTGATCTTCGACGAGTCTCCTCATGCTCGCGAGGCTTCAACGTTGGTCGCGATTGCCAAATTCGAACCTGTTGCGTGGATATTCAGCGGTGTAAGTTTACCAAAAGACAGGACAAACGGGGCTTTTCTTGTTTGAAAGACTCTGACCTCACGCAACAGGATCACCGCCAAACCCGACCCTTTGTTGCCTCAGATGATGTTCGGGACAACCCCTGGGTTCCGCAGATGTTGGTTAGCATGATGGAACGCGCAGACCGCGCAGGAGCAGTACCGCATTCTCTCCTCATCAACCATCGCGCCTATGGGGGCCTCCAGCAACTCGCCTCGAACATGTTCTACAAGAAGAAGATGATAAGCGGTCACGCGGATGACAAACTCTTCCCTCCGTCGGTTCAGCACCTCCAGCGATACCTCGAGCGCTTCTTGGATCCTGGTCAGACATGCCGTGAGCCTCGCTTGATCGTCTTCAGCCCTAGGCGCAGCGAAGTCAAAGTCGGGACGAGTTGGTTCAACGAGGATCATGGGTGCTGGGTAATGGACCGAGTTATGGAGCTGCTTCAGGATCCAAGCTTCCGTCAAGTTGGGCGGACTGATCGTGGGACCATCTTGATCATTGCTCCATACAAAGAAGCATACATGAGGTACAAGAAGTCCATCAAGAACCTCCCACAGACGTTCCAGGCACGGCTTGGTGTTGAAGCTCGTCTCGAGGCCCGGACTATCGACACCTGTCAGGGTGGGGAGGCTGACTTTATTTTCTTGGATCTGGTTAGATCAAGCGCAACCGACTTCACAGACGACCCGAACAGGCTGAATGTTGCCCTCACGAGAGCTCGCCAGGCCGAGGTTATCTTGATGCACCCGGGAAGTGAGTAATCGGCCCTTAGCACATTCCAAAATACACCGTTCGATCGAAAGGACCAAAAGCTGACTCTTCATCCTTCAGTGCGCAGAGGCACCCAGTTTCTTTCTCAGGTCTTCGCTCATTGCGAGCAACTGGGACAGGTTGTCCCCACTGAGAAGTCCCCGAGACAGATATCTACGGCTCCGGACGAGGCGAGAGCACTTGAGCAGGACGCGGCTCGCCGGCCTGCGATCGAACGCGAGCGCGCAATGCTGGGCTTAGAGCCCCGTATCGAGTCTGCCAGCCCAACCAACACCCCGGGTACGCCCTCCTTGGTCGAACAACCAGAGCCTGAGTCTATCTATGCATCTGATTTTGCGAAGATGGCCAAAATCATGGAGGATATCTTGGCAGGCAACAAGAGAAACCACGTTTCTCAGGAGCAGTTTCCGAGCCATGCTGATCAAGTCGAGACCGAGACCGCACAGCCCCAACCAGCCTCGACGGTCAATGGAAAACTTCCTAGTCGACCTGTTGGTAAATTTTCGGAAGGAGGCGTGTCTGATATCAAACAGCCGGGCCTCGCGAATTCTCGCTGGATTACCCTCGAGCAACGAGGTCCCACCAAGCTCCCGCCTCCTCCGAGTGTCCAGCGTGGTCAAGACATGGCTTCTGGTCTGAATGAAACTCGTCCACCTCGGGCCGCTGCCCAGGCCCCGACTCTGGGCCAGTCCATAGCGGCTGCAAATGGAAGAGCTCGCGACCGTGAGAACAGCTCGCTCCCTGCGGGCCAGTCATGGTGGTGAAATCACGCGCCTCAACTGCGCCGCCTTCACGGCGATTTGAAGTGTGTGATATGAGAGTCACGATGAAACGTTTTCGGAAACGGCTGATTAGAAGTGCTTTTGCTCTGGATTTCCTCGCCCCTGAAATCGTTGCTGGTACGGGTCTGTCAAGCTTTCATGTGTCGATATTGGAGTTCCTGGCTAGGCATTTAAGAGTAAGGTTCCGGAGGAAACGAATAAGCTGGCCGATGAAAGAGGAAGACAGCTTAGAGTGACCAAGAGCTCTAATTCTATACCCGTTGCCAAAGATTCAGTGTAAAGCTTGCTGTTGTCCACACGTTCTATGCAAGATCATGTCGTGAACCCGGAAATGTTCCCCGTCACACCCGACCACTCGGCCGAGTCATCCTTGCATTGCCAAGCGTGTGTCTCGGGGGCCCTACCTTTTCAAGCCCAACTGCTTCTACTCGATCTCTTCTGTCTCGAACGGAAAGTATGATAAGAGAAAGGGGACCACTTTTGTCGGACCTTGATGGCTGAGCGCGGTTAACCGAGCGGCAAGATCCGACACACCGTCCAGGACTCTGGAGGATGGTGTGCGCTGGCATCGTTCTTCGGCGAAATGGCCGCGATGGGCGGAACATGGCTTGTCGGCAAGCCGATCGAGGCCCGCAAGATTGGGGGCCCGACTGGGGGTATTTTCACACACTCGGTCAATAGTTGTGTGCCGACGTGGCGGGCCATCCCTTCTCTTGCCCTCGGTCGGTACTCTGTTGGTCTTCTGCTCTCTCGGCATATATTGCACCGGGGAGAACAACGATGATGCCCGAGCTTCTGGAAGGTTTCCTACAACACGTGCTGTAGATGCTCATTGGGCATTTCTTTCGTTTTGCGGGCAACATGTGTGTTGAGCACATTGAGTTTACCACGCACGCCACGTTCTACAGATCTGCTGCCCGCAGTTGTGCCAAGGCGAAGCTAGTGTAGCGCAAGATGCATGGTCTTTCCTTCGCACCGGATCTTGCCTGGGGTGTGGTGGCAGGGCGACAGGGAGCGAAGCTCGATGCGTGTGGCGTGTGGCGCTCCTCCTGATCAGGCTTTTGGCGGGGAGAACAGGCGGGAGAAGGAAGATACCGTGTTGTGGGCCGTGTGCACAGTGGGCGGTCCGTCTTGGAGAAACTTAATGTGGTAGGCAGCTCGCAGACAGACGCAGGGGCCAGGGATCAGGGGCCGCAGGAGGCAGATGGGCATTGAGAAGTTCGCGATGGGACATTCCGATGGAATGGAGATATTGAGGAGACACGAAATGAGGCCCTTTGCTGTGCAGCTACGGTGCTACACAGGTACGCAAGTGTGTACACAGACAGACTACCGGGTCAATGTGTGGCAGAATCAAAGCCACGATCGTCCCTGAGTCTGTGACGTCGTCGACCCTGGACGGCTCGGAGTTCGGCAGTCTACAGCTGCCACTGCTTCTACTGGGATCTTCGTCTCATCCTGTGCCGTGTCTTGTCTTTTGTTCTTCTGCCCAAGCAGCCAACCTGTCCCAGCTGTCCCAGCTGCCCAGGTGAGCGTCAACATCTTCTTTTACACAAGGCTGACGATTTAATGCAATCCAACCTTAGCATGCTACAGCAGTATAAGATCTTGGTACTGTAATATATCGGTGCCAATCTCCAAGATCTCCAAGACTGGGCAGGTAGCTCCGCTCCGTCGTCCGCCAGATGCCGAGGAAAGAATACGGAGGGAGAATCTGGGAGGCTTATTGTGAAGCCAATTGACCAATACAGCCTCCCTCGCGAAACCGTCCAGCCTCGCCCGACTTCCCGGGCTTGAATTGATAACCGTGATATGAAGATACAGTACGTGCTATTATACGCGTAGTCCAGAGGCACAATGATGCAGATGCAGCAGGTGCATCATGCAGACATCAACATATAGCAAACCTGCATAAATCTATCTTACCTCTACCTGTTGTGGACGGTACGTTCCCGTGGCACGGCAGGGGTCTGTCAGGGACCAGACTCAAAAAGTGGGGACCCCCAAGGAACGCCCGACGTCTGGACCCGTGCCCAGCGTTGACGTCTCTCTGTGCCTCGATCTCCAGGTCAGCCTCCGCCTTTGGATATCGCCAGGCCAGCTGTGGAAACACTCCTTTTTCCCATTCGCCTCCCGCTGCCCCATCAATGCCTATGACCCTCAAAATGGCTTTCTCACGTCCAGAAAGGGCATCCGGCCCAATTCCAGTCCTGTGGAGCAAAGTGTTCCCAACAGCCATAAGATCTACCCTGGGTCTTCGGGAGCCTTTTCAGCATCCGAGCTCGAGAGCATTGTCGTCGCCGGCCTTGGTTCTCGCCTCCGTCGAGACAATTTGGTTGCCACCATAGGAATTAGACCTCCTGATAATACTGTCCATGGCAAAAACTGTCTCGCCCTTCAGTCTAGGCTGCGTCGATCGGTGCTAGATCGCAAACCATTCCATCGACATTGTTGGTCAGGCATCGAAAAGCGCCTCCCCACACGTGCATCGCAGGAGGCGCCCCATACAGTACACTGAGTTGCATTTGCCGGCAAGATCTCCGTCTCTAAATTTTCAGACTGCCCCTCCAATTGGGCCCGAGGTCCCGTCAGGAATTCAGGGTCCCCCATTGAGAGGACCCCGGGCAATAATCATCACCAGCCCGCCGCTAATAACCTGGACGGCCGAGCGAGCGAGCGAGCTGTACCCTAGCTTTGCTTGCTCTCTTTCAACTCACCTTCCAGCCCTTTCCTTCTCCGGCTTGGCAGCAATCGTCATATGCCGAGCGGTTGGCCTCCTTCGAGACACATGTGCTGAGCCTCACCAGCTCACCTCGACTTTCGGCCTCCCGCTCGGGATACAGGACGTTGTTCGGATAATACGACACTGCTTTTCTCACGGTTCTTCCTGCACAAGGCCGTCCCTGAAGCAACGACAACACAGCTCCAACGTTGCCTTCGCCCGAGGGAACTTGACATCTGGAGTCACTCTGCTTGGCTGCTACATCCTAGCTGGTGCACCGATTTTGGAGTCTATGACACAACCATTCCAAATACAACTCCCAACCCAGGCTGTTGTTGTTTGGACTGCTTCTAGCCAGAAAACCTGCCGAATGTTTCAGTCTCCCGAAGCATTGGCTGGCTTTCTCTTGACCTAGACTGTGGCCTTGATTTTTCATAATTGTGTCTCAAGGGGGAAGCCGAAACCTTTCGGAAAATCTGTATCCTCTTCAACTGACGCTAAAAGGGTAGAGAAACTGCTCTTTCTCTCCAGCGACTCTGGATTTAGAACCAAGGTGACAACTACACCGGCATCATGGCCAAATCCAACATTTTGATCTACATTCTCCGGCATGACCTGCGACTGTCGGACAACCCGATCTTCCACCGGCTTGCAACACAGGGTGACCATGGCTTCACGCATCTCCTACCGGTCTATGTCTTCCCGGCGCAGCAAGTCGAGGTCTCCGGGTTCCTCAAAGCCGGCAGTTCCTCTCCTTACCCTGAGGCAAGGAGCGCAGTGAGCAAGGTCTGGAGGACAGGACCGCACAGAGCAAAGTTCATTACTCAGTCCGTGTGGGACTTGAAGCAGTCTCTCGAGTCTGTCGGTAGCGGTCTGGTCATCCGTGTAGGCACGGTTGCCGACGTGGTCAAGGGCTTGCTGGACGGTTTCCGAGACCGGCAGGACAATGTTGGTGCTGTGTGGATGACTGGTGAGGAAGGTGTCGAAGAGCGCAGAGACCAGAAGGCTGTTTCTGCACTTTGCAAGAAATTTGGTACCGACTTCGAGCTCTGGTCAGATGAGAAGTACTACGTTGACGAGTTAGTCATTGCCTGGCTTCTTGCCCCCGCCTCTCTCCCAGAACAATATTTTACCTCTCATGCCTGCCCGATGCTAACCAAGCTGTTTCAGTCGTGACGTCTCGACGCCTATCAGCGAAATTCCCGATGTGTTTACCACTTACAGGAAGTCAATAGAACCCCTCAGATCTCGGCCGCGGGCGACACTCCCGAAACCAGAAAGTGGAAAGCTTCCCCCCATGGTCGACGCATCGCATATACCTGAGCAAAATGGCCCTTTCGTGACACCGACGAGCTATGGCGACCTAGAAGAGGCGGTTTTATCTCCAGTCAGGAACTTCCAGCCTGGTGTACCTGCATACCCTGATGGCGCCGAATCTGCTCATCCTTTCGAGGGTGGAGAGACCGCTGGAACCGAGCGTTTGCGTCACTTGATCAAGGCAGGCCTCATGCACAGCTACAAGGAAACTCGTAATGGCATGCTAGGTTCGGACTTCAGTACCAAGTTGTCTGCGTTCCTCGCCCAGGGGTGCGTGACAGCCAGACAAGTACACCATGAGCTTTTGAAGTACGAAGACGGCACAGACCCTGATTACAAAGAGGCGAATGGCTTTGGTAACGGCGAGAACGACGGGACAAGCGCTGTACGCTTCGAGCTGCTATGGAGGGACTACATGCGACTCTGTACGATGAAGTTCGGAGCTCGACTGTTCCGCATCGAAGGTTTCCGAGACCACGAATACGACGGAGAGGGCGAATCTAATTCGAAGAGGCCAAAGTGGAAGTCGTCTGTCAAGGAGGATGCCCTCCCTGACCAGAAGCCTAGTCCAGACGAGGTTGCGGAGATCATCCAAAGGTTCAACACCGGCACAACTGGCATGGGTCTGATCGATGCATCGCAACGTGAGCTGTTGCACACCGGCTATACTTCCAACAGGGCACGGCAAAATGTGGCATCATTCCTCACGAAGCACCTGGGAATAGACTGGCGTTTTGGCGCGGAATGGTACGAGATGATGCTGGTGGACTATGACGTGTCGTCCAACTGGGCAAACTGGCAGTACGTCGCAGGCGTCGGGAACGACCCCAGGGGCGAAGCCCGCATCTTCAACCCGGTTAAGCAGGCTTTTGATTACGACAAGGAAGGCGCATATGTGAGGACATGGGTGCAGGAGGTCAAGCCGCTGGAGAAGCTGGAAAATGTCTTCCAGGTGTCTACGACCTCGGCCGAGGAGCTTGAGAAGGCAGGCCTGACGGGCAACATTATGGTCACGGACCCCGTGAAGCGGATCGAGTTCCTGGTCGACGGCAAGCCCAAGAACAACAAGCGGCCGTTCCACCGGGCGCGCGGCTCACGCCGACCGCCCAGCGCCGGCGGCTTCGACAGCAACGGGCGACCACTCAATCAGTCCAACGGCGGGACCGGCCCCGGTAGTTCAGATGGGAGCACTGGGCACAGGGGCCCCCCACACCGCGGCGCTCGCGGCGGGGGCTACAACAACGGTGGACCGCGTCGGGGCTTCTACAGCGGACGCGGGCGAGGCCAACAGTACGCCGGCCCAAACTACGGCCCTGGCTATTACGGCGGACCTCCCGTCAACGGGCAGATGGGCGCGTTCGGCCGCGGCGCTTACCACAACATGGCTGTCAGGGGTGGCTACCAGGGCGGATACCCGGCGCCGTACCCTGCTGGTCCTCCGTCGTGAATATGATAGGGGAAGTTTTTAGCTGTAGGATAGGGTGGTCACGCGTGCGTGTTGTAAATGTCTAAGGAAAACATCTGGCACATTTGGGATGGAGCAACTCATATTACCGTACATGTACTGCATGAATTGGAGCATATAATATCTGCGCAATTGTAAGACGCTTCTCTCGCGTATGCCCTTCCTTTGCCATATGAATGAATTGCGTCTTCTGGCTCAGGTTACGAAATGAGAAGCGAAATCCGTCAACTGGAAATGATGTTACGGCTGGCGGGCCGTGGGAAATCCCAGAGTAAAGGGAAACGTCCCATCCACTTTCATCAACGACACTGAGACGACAGAAGCCGGGGAGTCGCAGCAGTCAAAGGTGTAGTGTGTGTACTCTTGTCTCTTGAAAATTTCAGAATTGAGCTGGGTGTCAAGCTCGCATTCAACGGCGCTGCTGTCACTTGAAATTGACGCAAGCCCCTCGGGACTTCTTCCTTTCTCTAGACATTCACAGAGACATTCCTGTATGCATGTGATGTGTCATTTACGCGTGCCGGCTTCTATGCTTCTAACACTGCACCCCGTGAGCACCAAACAGCTCAGGCGCATGGGTGCCATTCTCTATATCTTGTGAAGGCCCTATCTTAGGCTGTAACCCCCATTCTGAGATCCTCCTTGTTGGAGTAGTTCCTCTATATGCAGCAACCTCTTTCGAGACCAACAGCCACAACGGTCCGACCAGCTCGCACTGGGTATGATCTAGAAGTTCTCCGGCACCCTCCTCAGGCTCACCGACTTGGGCGACACAAACAGCGAGCGGCACTCGACGCAAGTCTGGCCTTCAGCCGTCTCAATAGTGGCATCCACCCAGACCTTCCTCCCCCTCTTTCCCCTCTCCTCCGGCGCGAGCCCCTCCTCGGGGACCGCCCGGGCGCGCAGCACGTAGAAATTGGACGACAGCGTCGGCCGCTTGTAGGCGATGTCGAGGTTCGCGGTGAGCAGGCCGCCGCCCCCGCCGGCCGCGAGGTCCTTGAGCGCCGCGCGCGCCGAGTGCTCGTCCAGCAGCGTCGCGATGAGCCCGCCGTGCGCGACGCCCGGCCAGCCGATGGTGCCCGGGCCCAGCCAGACGACCGAGACGACCTCGCCCGTCGCGCCGTTGTGGAAGATGTGCTGGTATGCGCCGACGCCGCGGGCCCCCGACAGCGGGCCTGTGGTTATGCGCTGGGCGCGCGCCTCGGGCGGGATCCCCTCGTAGGCGTCGTGGTGGAACGAGGACCACTCCGGGTCCGAGAGGAGGCGCTTCACCACGGGGAGCTCGGCGGCGGCGCGGCGGACGTCGCTGGTCAGGGAGGCGTCTAGGTCGGTGCCTGGGAGGAGGGGCGGCGGCGGGGAGATCACGGCGCGGACGAAGGTGCCTGTCGCGAGGCCGAGGAGGAGGAATATCGATGCGGAGACCCAGGCGCGCCGTCGTCTCGGCGGTGGAGGGTCGGGCTGGGAGGATTGCGGCTCGACGGTTTTTGAGGGTCTTGGAGAGCTTGCTGAGAGTAATCGCTTTGTAGCTGGTGCTTGTCGCGATATGGCTCGGTGTTGGCATGTTGCTCGTGCTGCTGGCAGGTTTTGGGGTCGGGTCGTGGCGATGCGCCATTGGGCTTGCTGAGCCAGCCTTGCGGCAAGGCGGCCCTGCACTGAGAAAGAAGACATGGCTCTATCGTCACCGACCGTCTTATCGCGGCATTGGGGGGTGGGAGATGTTGCTCGAGGCAGCACAAGGCTGAGTCGCTCCTCGTGGTTACTGACGTCGACTCCAGTTTGGAGTTTGGATTCGTCCTAGGGGTCCTTGGGCCCACTCCAGAACCTCGGCACGTCAACGCACCACTTCTTGCGGCAGGCAGGGAGCTCTTGTGGACGTTCAGTGTCCTGCCCAGCTGGAGCAGCTGTCTACAGAGCTTGAGCTCTGCACCTAGACTGCCCCTGGGAATATCTCCATGACCATTAACTTCCTTTCTCTTTCTCCTCCTCCTCAAGCCACTCTCTGTCTTTCATTCAACAATTTACTTTCTTCACCAACAAGAGCACCCGCTCTCGAGGCTCTATACTATCTACCAAGTAGAGTCGGGAATTGGAGAGCAGGCTCCAGTCCAATTCCTTTCGGTGCAGAAGCAAAACCGAACGATTGATTCTCGACAAGGACGGACCCAACATGTCGCCTTCCTGCAGTGCTACTCCTACATCGCGATATCCTTCATTTGTTGCGGCACGGCCCGGCTGGATAACTCAGCAGACGGACGCATGAGTAATTGTATGCCTAGCTGATACATAGTTTTAGATGGTACCCGCGTCGGTCAGGAAGTCGATGGTGCCTCTGCCTGCCCATGGCTTAGTTGCCTTTCCTACTCGGTCCCAGATCAGGAGCGTCTGTCCCCGAGACGGGGTCACTATTGGCACTTCTCGGGATTGCTTCACGCAATGCCACCTCGGTCAGTGTGTTCACGGTTGCAGACTGCGGGCGCGCAAGGCAGAAAGAGGCTTCACGATGCCACACCGAGACGAGACGCCACGGACTCACTTATATGCACTTCTTACCCCGCTGCTGGCTATCAAGGGGGTTCGCACCGCCGACGGTAAATGTTTACACGGCCGAAGCCTACGGATCACATTGCATGTCGTGCGACATACACCATGCAGCTAGACAATATTCCATTCAGCTTGCCAGCCGGATCGAATAGGGGGGTAATTGTCCTTGGACGATTGAGTCTCACGACTTTAGCTGGCAGATACGATAACGTGCCATCTTGATCAACAGATTCAGTCACTGGTCTTCCTCTGTGGATGGCTACGCAGACCATGCTCCTCTAATCGGGTACGGTACCCTTTTCTTCTACAGGCTACATTAACTTACCCCGATATTATCGGGTAGCTGCTTGCGAGACATTGCTTTCACAGGTCTATATTCCACCAAAGAATTCTCATCTCTTCTCTTCATTCCAAATTGATGTTTCATTGTTCCAAAGCAACGCCCGTTCAACGTTCGTGAAGGCGACACCCGCCGTCACCGGCTCGGGAATTCCTGCCTATCATCTCGGCCGGTCATGGATACAATGCGACGCCTAAATACGGACTCCACCAAAGATTAACATGCAATACCACTCTTTTGTTGAAATGTTATGCCGAGCCGTGCAGCTGAGCATTCACAGATGGGACTCAACGAGAACAGCCAGCAAGGCGGAATCCATTTTTCCCTGATCATCGTGGACAACCATTGTAGGCTTTGAAACGGGCCAAGACGGGAGGTAGCAGGAAGTAATATGCGATCAAGGAGGTCAGTCAGCTTTGCCTGCATAATCTTGATGGTGTGCTTCTCTGGCGGCTCCACGACTACGCCATGGACGAACTGGATGGTTGAGGAATACCTGTTGGAGCAGTGTCACCGTTTCACGTCGACAGATGAGCATAAAGGGGTGTACGGGTTGCCTTACTTTAAGTTTCGTCGTTGAGGTATCGTTCCATGGAACCTGTGTTTCTGTGTGAAGCCACTTTGTGAAGGGTCCGGCTGACTTGTTCACAAGATTATTGGTTGTTGGGCGGCTGAGGTGCCTCTCAGCTCAACGCTTGTAAATGCACCTACGTAAGTGTGCATCTAGACTTTCAAACCACGGGCTGTCTTCTTGGCAGACAGAAGGTCATCACATATCAGACATGCCCAAGTGAGGTTGTTGGGCTGTTGGTGGCTGGGATGGTCTAATGTGGTTGAGGTCAATTGTGAATTCGGGCAGCAAATGAGTCTCTCCCTTGAGTCTGTTGGCAACGGCGCAACTTGTTTGCTGTTTGGGTGCCCCGTTGCCTCGGGCTCACAAATGATCAGCTGGTCCTGGAAGTTGAGCTCTGATAGGTGATGAATATCCGGTGATGTACTGAGCCTAGCAGTTGGGCGAAGCGCTCAAAGGTGAGTGGGTGTAGAACAGATTGACACATGTTTCATTGAATCACGCCGTGTTCTCGGTTGTAGACCAGCTTAACATGACTGTATCTATTTGTGATGTATCCCAGATATTACACGGGTTCAAGCAGTATATTACCGTGTCTTGTGTTAGTAAGAAATATGATCAGCAGTGGAATTTGTGCACCAAAAAGGCGAGAGATCTCCTGCATATTTGTGCGTAGGACAAGCACTTTTTGATATCATGCTATAGAGGCACAGGGCTCTCTGCCTCACGCCCCCGAGACACCGAACTTATACGGACTGTCACCTATATCGTGATCCACCACGAGTGACCCATCGACGAGGCGCCAGCTTGCCTGATGAGGGCGATCAAGGCAATGGACCGACACTACCGCCCAGCTTTGCTCTGTCGGTTGCCTTAATCACTTACATTCCAGCCTCATCCTTTGACCGTGGGGCCATTCTACCCTACATGTCGGACAAGCATGTACGCTGTTCCGCAGACCTGCCTGCTGCAGGGTCGGTGTTGGGGGCTCTTATAGAGGCTTAGAGACATTATTAGAAGGCAGCCTTACGGGATCCAAATCAAAGACGTTTTGGCTTAATCAATGTCTCAGCCGCGCAGGCAGCAACACGGGGAGCTATGGCCCCGGGGCCGCTCCCCGAGACGCCCTCGCCAGCCAATCATCTAGCCAATCAACTTACATGGATTCTCGCTGCTCAGGGGGTTCACCTGCGCGATTCGCCGTGGACTCAATTCATCTCCGACTGGAACACATTCAGCCGCAATTATAGCATTGACGGCGCTTTCTCGTGTACTTTTATTTGACCACTCTATCCTCCCGACGAGAGAAGGCCCGACCATTGGAATGCTTGCCCGTGCGGTCGACACTCCTGTGACCGGAAGTTGCTCCGCCGCCGTTTTCGAAACCGGTACCGAAAGGTGGAGACTGGAGACGGTTGCCTTGCGAGGCAGACACCGGAAGGACAAAGGGCGTTGGTTCCAGGGCGAAAAGTTGTCCCAAAAGTTCCCGTTTCCAAAGGCAGTCAAGACGATGGTCTCATGGAGAGCTGCCGGCGATCGCAATGAGGGGTTTTTCTGCGGCGTCGGCAGACGAGTCTCTTTTGGCTTCCATTTAGGCTGGTTGCCTTGTCTGGGTCTCCGCTTGGAGGCTGGAGCGGTGGAGAATTAGGTTCTAGAGTGCAGTCGAGTGCAGAGCTAACAGCCGGAAGGACTTCCCTTGGAGGGGCCGTGATGTCTTGAGCAGCATCGATTCGGTCGCGCTCAGAGACGCCGTGGCTATGTCTGTGTAACCATCGACTGCGTTTTCGAGAATGCCAGTATTGGATGAATTGGCATAAGTGTTTCTTGCTGTGGGTGTTTCACGAGTTTGGGGTCTGAGCAAGAAGCAGTCTTCTGTCCAACAGTGCCGCAATGGGGGCATGAAGGCCTAATATGGCCGCAGTGCAGGCCTGTGCTGCTAACGTCAAGGGTCCACTGCTGGCGCACATGCATGGTCGAATGCGCTGTTTATCAACCCGATGCAAACCCAACATTCAATTATTATCAATGGCGTTGCTGAAACCTTCCCAATATAGACGGCTGGGTGTCAACCGATGCATCCACCTGATCAGGCACGAAGCACTCATGTCAGCGCGCCACATTAACCCCCATCTTGCTCGTAATGAGTCTCGGCCCGTCGAGACCGCGGCAAATTTAGAAACCACCTTGCATCTCATTCGCCAACCAAGACCTGTCACTTTTGACAACGCTTTATTTGACGACCAAATTACGATTAGTATGTTTTTCTGTTGTTCAAGCAATTGAATTGTGATCTGAGTCTACAGCGATACCAAAGTCATCAATATTCATATAGACTACACTAAGCCGTTGCTCTCTCAACTTACACCTCCAATTCCCGCCTTTTGGGCTCAAAAACTGCCGTCCTGTCAGTCTACCCACCAAGTCGCCTCACATGTTCTTGGAGTTGTCATGGGTGGGGATATTCCATGGCTGTCGTCATCAAGACAATTACGATGCTGTACAAGTGGCAGCTGCGCATGTTTGGTAGTGTTGGTGGATGGCTCCTACTTGGATCTACTGCACCGGGAGTCGATCAGAGTGGTCGACAACCCGATGCCAGGGGTCACACTGCATGTCAGCCTCATTATTGGAAGACCATCTCTATATGAGAGGTTGGGAAGTGGCCAGGTCTTGCATTTGAGTCCACTCAAGTCTGATCTAAGGCTATTGGGATTTCTTCCCCTGGGGCTAAACACACTACCCTGCACAGGGAGTTTGGTTGGTTGGACATGAGACTCTGTAAAATTCAACCTCGGCCCACAATGACACCAATCATGTTGACTGAGGCTTTGTAGATGCTTTGGAGTATCACTCTAAACCGGAATATTAGGCTGGAATTTCAAATGACCATAGCGAAGATCAGCGTCCTGGGCTGGCGGCTGCGCGGAATATGCCGGGGAGGACTGCTATGCAAGTAAACGAAAGGAAGCACCGAACGAGATCAGGAGCCAAAGAACCATGGCTAGGGCGTAAGAGAATGAGGGACAAGGAGACCTTGTACAAACTCGAACTTTATATCTTGGTTGCATTGGTAGCGTGGCACGATCATGCGACCAGTTCGAACTGGTCCCACAATGATGGCCCTATCAATGCTCAACGAGACCAGACACTGGCTGCCGGCTTCGCTCGTCCCTTGGAAGAGTAAGCCACCCATCCACCATATTCTGACCACATAATAAGCGCTTCCATGGTCGAAATGGGGCTGAGGATTGTGGACACCTCTCCTCGACTCACTCATGGCAAGGCAAGGCCTTGACCAACGTCTTGACCAAAGACAGCCCGAAACTGTCAGGCATACAGCTCCACCTCTGCTCACGGAAGCCTCAACAGAAGCTGTGGCCGTGGATTACACATCTGTCATCTATTGATCACCAACAAAGGTCTCAACATGCCCAGTCATCAGTGGAACTCGCCTCGTTTCTCGCTTCGTTGGACGGCATATCCCGCAAGGACAACACCCACCGCCCATTTTCTCCTGAAGATGCATTCTGCATTCTGATGGGACTCGATGCTGCCTGAAGCCACGCCCGACAGCCTCAACGGCGTCGTCTGACGTTAGGCTGGAGTCCAACCTCGCCGTCTTGCCTCGAGTACATCTTCGTACTGTTGACTTTGTAGCTGTCTGCAACGAGGCAACGCCATTGAGTCATGCACGAGGACCACAAGGCGCCGCCGATTGTAAGGCAACCAAACGTGGGCTCACAACACTCGCTGATGGAGATCTAGGCTTTCTATTCTCTCCATTTTTGGTGGAGCACACAGACATGCAGGGCGATGAGGTCTCTGCGTCCATGCCCAACGACAATACCACAAGGCGAACAAGTCGACGAGCTCAGGACGTACGGGGACGAATCGTGACCTCCCTTTTGAACGACGGCACGAGGCCCTCCATGGCGTGTGTATCCCTCGACTTGTGTGAGAAAGAGAAGGTCTTCAAGTGGATCAAAATCTCCTAGAGGCAAAGTTTTGCTGCGAGGCATCTCGGTCCGAATGGACAAATTGCCTTCACCGGATGTGCTCACTGAGCCTCAGACGGCGGAGAGGTGTCCACCTCACTGCTTCATCAACGGCCATGGATCAGGATTTTCGTCGTCGTACAGAGCTCACGGAAGAGTATGACTGGCTCTTTATTCGCGCAAAATCCTTGGGGCTACGGTCTCAGCATCCTTGTGCCATCCAAGCGGAGGCTCGTCGATTCCTGAGCGGCTCGTGTATCCTGCCCTCATGTTGTGATTGCTCAGACGCTCGCTGGTGCTTTGCGAATGACATCGAGTGGGACGCGTACCCGGACGGGCGGAGGACATGATCCGACTGAGGCGATCATGACAATATGTTGCTTCGCCCCGTCGCCGTTGATGATTCCGCAGCCAGTGGGCGTGGAAAAATAAGATCCGCCCTTGCACTCCGACGGAGTGCGCGAAAATTCTCTCAAAATCTCTGAAAATATTTTTTTTCTCGCACCTCCAAGACGATGTGGTGGTGTGTTGCTTAATTCCCTCTCGCCCCTAGCGCATGATGTTGCGTCGCATCTTGCCACCTTGTGTAACCAAAGCTGCTTGCAAATGACTCTGTCGCAGAGATTGTTTTCGGCGAAGGCGGCGAAGGTTTGAGGTGTGACCAAGCAAATTCCATCTCTTTCTAGAGCCTTTTGGAACCCTTGCCTCGTCTTCGAATTGGAGACATCGAGTTTCGCCTTCGCGTGCGATATTGAGACAGGGAGCTGTAGTGGGACGTCGCATACGCTTTCCGTTTCGACTAGACACCTCAGCAACAGGATCAAAATGCCTCACCGAAGCCTGAGCACAAGATTTACGTGGAGACACCTGGATGGCTGTGTTTTCCGTTTACCATCACCCCGGGTCCTGGGGTACATCGGATGGTTGCATGGACCTCTAGACGCTGTTTCCCTCTAGAATCTGCTATGCCTTGAGATCGTACAAAGACGAAATGTTACTCGTCAGGCCCATAAGGTTTTCTGTATCATCCGCTTTAAATACATAATTTCCATCATATTCTCCCATTGCTTGCGTTCATACGCCTGGTGGTCTGCATGCTTGTTACCTTTGCCATACCAAGTCACAAAACATGTGACCATTGTAAATCTTCAATCCTATGTCCAACCCCATGACTGATGGATAATTTCCTCTTCATCATGCCAGGCAACTGTAGGCTGTAGCTTCGACCCTCTCTTTTAGATATCATGCTAAGCCATTTAGAAAAAAATTAACGCAAAGTAGCAAGTGCGTGTGATCATTTGCAATTAGAATTATTCTCTGATAAGCGCCATAGCATTTGTCAACTGATTTTTGTCGTCAATGACAGTCTTGGAATACTGTCACATTTCTCTTTATCAGATTTCTGTTTCTTGACTTTTCATACTTTGAAGCTGCTGGGTTCTTTGTTTTGCATGCACCGTCAATGCTTGACCCACAAACATTGCCCATGGACCGTGGCCATGCCCGTGCGGACAGTCCCGACGGGCGAATGTCACCTGAGCATGTAGATCAAATGGTTGCCTCATTTCATTTCTCCTATTATGAGGCTTAGATTGTGAACAGTACAAGCGCACAGAAGTCTACACAATTTGCAAAGCTGTTGAGACCCAACCCATTTCACCGCCCGCCCGGACGCGCAGCTTCAAGCAAGAATACTGCAGACATCTTCAAAAGATTAAGCATTTGCCAATCCTGAAGGACTGCTTGCGATGCCTGTCGGACTCCATTGGGCTGTTCGAGATCCCTCTCACCGCCGGGATTCCCATATGCAGATGTGTTGTCAATGTACTCCAACAAAATTCTGAGGCTGGGTCGCACAAGGATTCAACGTCACATTTCAGCAGACGCCGCTGGAATTTACGACTGGGCAACCGAACCAATCCGTAAGATCTTCACCGCTTTGTGGGTTTTGAGAATGACTTCTGGTCTAGGACTGATCCGCTTTCCTAGGCATCAGTTTTGCGGAATCCGCCTCGGACTATCAATCATCATCCGCATACGACTAGAAGCGAGCGTCCACTCACTGCCTGCGTTTGAACGCACGAAAATCGACTACACTTGTTATGGAAAAAAGTGTGACGCTGAAGCTGACTACCACAGGTGCAATTATGGCGGTCAGTGGTATGTTTGGAGAGTAAAGAAGTTTCCAAACGTTTCCATGACGGAGTGAGTTACAGTGTACAACGCACCGCAGGAGCCTACTACCCACGGGAAGCGGCACTGCCGTCCAAAGCAGTACGCCCGTTGTGGATGACGAAGGTGCCGTGAGCCATTTATGAGGCACATCCGAATTATTCTCTGGGTACAATACCCATTTGATCTCGTTAGCGTTGGCGCCCGAGTTGAGGTAATTGGTCGGGTTTGCCGTTGACATCATGAAAAGTGTTTTCACACGCTCCGTTGGGTTGAATTGTGGCTGTGGTGATAAAGACAAGCAAATCCAGTCACTTGAACAGTTGTTGTGCCATGAGCCATTTAATGCGAGTCAAAGCCATTTCGTGCATGAGTGTGGTTGCTAGTCCTTTGGCTCCACAAGACAGAATTTCAGCATGATAATAGTTAATTTGCTCGTCTTAAGAATTTCAATTTTTCCTGTAGATAATATTCAAAGTGAACTACTGCTTCGACAATGTAGGCCAGCAGAGTCTTCCCTGTCAGTGCCTGACTACGCAAGTTAACGCCGCAGACTGGACGCTTGGCAGAATTACAGTGACATTTATGAACAACAGCCAAGCATCACATGTGAGGCTTTTCAGCTCAAGAGAGGAAAAAACAGTTAGGCTCACTGCAAAGGTCACCTGTTTTGTGCACCCAGCCCTGGCGCTGACCCCGGGCAATTTGAACTTTTTCCAACCAAGAAATTCGTCTTACAAAAGAAAACTCAGCCTCCTTCCCCTAGTGCCTCGCAAGCATCACATTTTCAGGGTACACGGTCGGAGCCTGATGCAACACTGTCCCATCATCATGATGACAGGTTAATGATACCTACTTGCCTCACAACGGCTGAGAATTCCTGTAAGGCGTTGAGCAGTTCTAGGCAGCTTCTCACATCATCATCGTATCAGCTCACGAGGCTCAGTTTTGCCCAGCTTCTGACGAAGCCTTGCCTCGCTGTTCGTTTGATTCACAAAGGACCCGAGACCCCTTGTGCTAGCTGAGTCTGCACCCGCCATCGATTTATGCTGCCTTTCCAGGAGAAGCGACACGGCAGGGTAGTCAGCGCGTGGAAGCGGGTGAGAGGCCGCCTTATAGATGCAAAGGCAGCTGATCAGCCTTTGCGAAGGCCCTAAAGTCTGAGCAGGGGAGAGACTATCCAATGAAGTCCTGGAAAGACCTCTAGAGAATTTCGGCCATGACACTACTGTGAAGAATGATTAGCTTTCCCGCCCATGTAGATTGTGAGGCCCTGGTAGAAGATGAAGGGGGTTTTCAGGGCCCACCAGTTAAATGCTCAGGAAGTACTACAATTTCCTTCCTCAGAAACATTCCCCTGCATCATGGGTTACCACGAAATAGGCAGCAGAGTCTGAAAACCTGTTATCAGCTGACAGTGATCGTTGAGTCAGAAGCCATATTACTTGGTAGCAAAGGAGTGAGGCATCAACTAGTAATGAAACAGAAATTCACACGCAGATCGGTCCGATTACTTTTGAACAGCCACAGATAGTGGCAAGGACGTTCACGATATTTGCATCCTTGTCGGAGCTGAGTTCCGGAGAAGAGCTGGAAGAGAATATGTCTCGCCCAGACAGCTGCATCCAGGACGTCTTGACCTCATCTCGTGCGCAGCCCGCGGGATGCTTCGGTAGGACGACGAATCAAATGCGCAATCCAGCAATATGCAACCGGCATTCTCTTCGTGTGAGCAGGATAATTGACTGATCTTTCCATGTTCGTCCTGGTTCCCTTCGTATAACTTGATGGGGGTGCGGCCGAAGCCTCCGATGTGTACGACGACGGTCCAGGCCATTCTCTTGGTGTCGCCTCAGCAGCAGTGGCGACGGTCTTGAATGGAGTCTCTGGAGTCCAAAGAGGGATCCAGCTCTCTAAAAAGGACGACGTTGTAGGCGAGGGAGGGTTGGTGTTCACGAGATTTGAACGCCACCGCCTCCCCGATGTCGCGTTGATAGACGGCACAGCCACTGGCAAGGACGGCGAGCCCGATTGGCAGCAGTACGGCTTGGCTCGACACCTGTATCCAAGCTGTGACTTGAAAATCAGCGATTTGACCCATCTGCTGTGGCGAAAGGAGACCTTCAAAAACAATAGTAACCTTTTTACCGGAGGCGGAGGAAATCTGGTAGTCGAAAGTTCGGTGGAAAAGGGCGTTGGAGAGAGAGAGCGGCGATGTGGGGCCGCAGTAAGAGGTTGGCGGTTAAGCGCGACCGTGTGGTGTTACGTGGCTGGTAGTACAAGCACCAGCCTATCAGACATTGCCTGAGAGCTTGGAAAGGAGGACAAGAAGATCTAAGCAAGCGCCCGACGGCGGCTGGGGTGAGATAGATTTTATGGCTCCAGGCTGGGCTACGGTGGATGTAACATCCTGGGGTGAATGGATTGGACCCTTTGCAGATAGCATCACTCGCGGATTGGCTCTGGATTAGCGTCAGGGACACGCCGTGTCAACCGGTTCCGAGACGGTGAACCGATGCCGATGACGACCGAGGGGGTGCAAGAGCACGAGGTTCTCCCTGACACAGAGTTGTCAACGGGAATACACATGATCATCTGACGGCGACGTGGTTTTGGGGAGGATAAACGCTGCGGGCGAGGACTTCAAGTGTCCTACTTAGTTCAGCCGCATAGGTAGGTCCCTACTGTGCCAGGCATAAAACCCAGGGGATGTCAGCATTTGCCCCCGCACGGAGCTCCCGGTCATCTTCCTTTCCTTTTCTTCCTTTTGGCTCCATGTCCAACGGGGCTCATGATGAAGACTGCGCTCTGTCGCAGCAGTTCATTCATTGTGAGTCTCTTTGCTGCTCCTGGACGGAGCTGTCTCTGGCGCAATGGCATTGCTTATCGATGCCAAATCTGGAAGTGGTGGCTGACAACCTTCTAGAAGGAAAATAGAAGGGTCAGGTTTGGGGAAAGACGGGTCAAAGAGTGCCTGAAGGAGCCTGGGCACCTAGAAGGAAGGGCAGCCTGGGCTCAACAGGACACCGAACATGGGTGGGTGCCCTTGATGACCCTCAACTCCGCAGAGCCTCAATTGGGCGAACCACGCGACCCAGGTAACCGCCCCACAGAGGAGCCGAGAACAAGGCAACCACAGACATCCGACGCGGACCAGGTCCCTTGCACTTTCCTAGGTACTTAACTGAATTCTGCACATGTACCTTCTACCTGGCCCGCCGACGCCCATGGTTCGCGGACTTCATGGACCTTTCGCAGACCTTTCGCGATCCTCAACGTAGGGTTTTTATATATTCGTGTTGTCCATGAATCGATTGATGAATGTCCAGAGTATTTTGTGATATGACTCGTTTCCAAAGAGGTGCCGACGGTTATGTAGTTATTATCTCGTTTTCTTTCGTCATTGCACCACGCAAACCGCATGTACCCAAGACTTAGCCCGATGCCCCGCCATTGGCCGTCGTCCACCATAGCAACCTCTCCTCTCCCTTCCTGCCAAGAGCACCAAGAGCACTGCACCTTTACCTTCTCTTCAAAAACTTCATTTGAAAATGGCAAATCTGGCACAAGGCTGGATAAATCATTTACGTCGGCAAGCGAAAAAGTGCGTCACCAAATATTCAAGCCTTGCAGGATCCAACTGACTTCTTGCAGCGACCAAGCTGCCCCGACAGACCAAAGGGAGACGGCGGACCCCTCGGCCTCTACCACCAAAGATCAACAAAGACAAGGGCCTAGCGACGACAGAGCCGACGATGTTGCCCTACGAGATCCCCATGAACCTGCTCCGGGTGGTGACCCAGGCCCTGACGATGGCACGCCTGCAAGAAAACGGTTGAAGAGCCCCACGACCTCGGTAAACGCGGATCGCACCCGCTCGCCCTCTCCCGCAAGACGTTCAAAAGGTAGACACAACACTCCAGCCGACGTGTCTACAGCCGACTTTCCTGCACGACCAACGGCAAAAACAAAGGGACGTTTGTGGAATGAAAATGATCCGATCCCGACCCGCAACCAGCAGTCGGCGCAGCCAGCTCCTCAACAACATCCCCGGCAGTCCCGCCGACGCGAAAACCGACAAGCCAGTAGTCAGACGGTGGAGGAAGAGGATTCTTCCGTAAATAAAATGATTGGACAGCCTGAAACCCGCCCGATTAGTCAGGAACAACTGGTTGCTGAGGTGAAGGGAATCTACGCTGGATTAGTTATGTACGTTGGGTCCTGTCCCCTGCTGCAACAGTTGCAGCGGTGTCTTGTTCTTCGCTGCGATGCCCTGCTGACCGACTCTCCCAATTCTAGGGTCGAGTCCAAGTGCATTGAAGTCGACAGCTCACAGAGCGCCCAAAATGATTCAAGTCCTAAGCTTAATAACGAACAATGGCAGGCGTTGATTGCTCTACATCGCACTCTCCTGCATGAGCATCACGACTTCTTTTTGGCCTCCCAGCACCCATCCGCAAGTCCAGCTTTGCGAAGACTTGCGTCTAAATATGCCATGCCGGCACGGATGTGGAGGCATGGCATACATTCGTTCCTTGAATTATTACGCCATAGGCTTCCTGCGTCTCTAGAGCATATGCTCACATTTATTTACCTTGCGTACTCAATGATGGCTTTGCTGTATGAGACGGTACCAAATTTTGAAGACACATGGATTGAGTGCCTGGGCGACCTCGGTCGCTACCGTATGGCCATCGAGGATGAGGACATACGCGACCGCGAAATTTGGACAGAGGTTTCAAGATACTGGTATTCTAAGGCCAGCGACAAAGCGCCGACTACCGGAAGGCTTCACCATCACTTAGCAATCCTCGCAAGACCCAATGCTGTCAAGCAACTGTTCTACTATACGAAGAGTCTTTGCGTTGCAATACCATTCAAGTCCGCAAGAGACAGCATCCTGACACTGTTCGACCCGATCATCAACGGAACCCAGACTCGCCTTCAAGCCATTGACCTGAACTTTGTCAAGGCACATGGAATTCTTTTCATCACAAGCAATGCGGATGAGAAGGACAAAGCACTTCCCAAGAATCGCGACGAGCTCGTGGTCGAATACGAAAAGTCCAAGAATCAGTTTCTTTCACACTTGGATAACCATATCGCAAGAACGACGAGGAGCTGGATGGAGCCCGGCGCTTTAATTGCCATCTCAAATTGCAATGCACAGCTGGAGTACGGCAAGACCGAGGCAAACACGCATGGCAACGCCAATGTCTTGATGACGGCTATCCTTCCTGAATCGGACAGAGACACTTTCATGGAAAACACAACAGAAGACAGACCGATACCGTCCAAGGTCTTCAACGACGCTTCTGAGCTAGCAGAGGAGTGTGATGCAATCATCTGCCGCCGTTACGGTGATCCCAATGTTTTGCCTTATCTCAATGTCCGCCTGAGCTTCGTGAAGTTCATCGCTGGCAATGAGGCTGCCATTGAGCACATTCAGCACTGGTTTCCTTGGGCTCTGGTGGCGTTGATGCTTAACTCTTTGTCGATCAGCCTTCAGGACCATTCACGCATCGAGTCTGAAGAATTCCCACGGCCAAGCGACAGGCCCCTGCCGGAGGATTGGTCTCTTCGAGGCCTCCTTTGGACTGATAAGCTGTTCCCACCTGACTGGTTCTCCAGCGACAAGGTTGATGATGACGAGAAGACCTTTGAGCTTGCTTCCATGACCGAACAGAGGAAGGAGCGGGTCGTTTGGCTCGGTTACCAACTTGCCCTTTCTGGGAAGTGGCTGACCTATGACAAACAAAGCAAGCAATTCAGTGCAACTGCTGAGTTCCAAAAAGAGCATCCGGTGTATGAGGCAAGCGAGGGCGCTACCATGAGTGGGAAGGAAGGCTCTGTGTCACATTCATCAACCACCGGCAGCACAACAACGCTTGACCAGGAGACCGAGAGCTCAATAACTGAGAAAGACGATGGTGACGCGCCAAGTGTGGATGATGACGTCTCCATGATCACGGACAAGGCAAACTCTTGAGTTGATACGTTTGAGAAAGGGCATCACCCGCATCGTGACACGGCTGCGGGCCCAGGGATGAGTGGTAGCTCCTGCTACCATAGGTGGTAGGTTTCCCTGGTCCCAGTATGGCTCTGTTCTTGTTTCTGATGGCACTTGCAGATATTGAGTTGATGTCATTGACCTGTCAGCAGGGGCACGGATATTGCATTTGGGAGATTGAATCCCGCAGCATAAGTCTCTTATGCCCCTTACAAACAGTTTTTGTTGGACACAATTCCGGACCAGATCTCTGCCGGGAATCACACGCCAGGAGGTTGCCCGTAAAGGCTACACCGTGTTTCCATGGACCGGGATCTCAAGGCTTTCCTCAATGGCCACAATGTTGGACTACGTTTGCTTGCCTGGAAGAGGAGCAACCTGGGCTCCATTCATCGGTCCAATGGGAACCAGTTCGGACTCTGAAGACTCTTTGCCACTCACGTTCTCCCACCTCGGAACTCCGCCATCAGCCTGGGTCACTTGGTTTGCTAGAATGCCCTGGATTGGACACAAGTCTCGCCCGAGCCTTCTTGGTGGATCATGCAGCTCCTTGAGAGCTGTCTGGTCCCCCCTTTTCCTACTCTTGCTTTGTGACCGAGTTCTTTCCCACCAAGAGCGTCCCAGGCGCATGACGCGGCTTTCAGATTGCCCGCCTTCATTTGTCAATCCAATGCGGTGGAATCTCACCGGGTTGCAAGCATTGAGGAACTAAATCCTTTTCAAAAGTTGGACAGATTCGGCAGCCTGCCGACCAGCTTCCACCAGGAGTACAGACTGGTACCACGCTTTTATTATACATACGTTTTTCGGATTCGTCTCAGCTCCTCGCAATTGGGCTACGAGGGACGCCTTCTCACCTCTTGACAGGCACGAATCCCAGTCGTGCACAGCACGCAACGAACGCTACACACCGTCCTGACTATCGTTCATGGGCGGCATTGGAGGGCGACACACATATAGTGTCCTGGACACCAAGGAATAGATTACTGGTGAACATTACCCTCGTTTGTGTAATTTTAAGATTAATTCTGTCACAATTTTGTTGAGTTCTAAACAGGAGCTTGGAGTTTCTACTCTTTCACCTAATATCAGCCCCTCAACGATGCTGCTGAGTTTCCAGCTTGTGGACTCATCATCCATGACTGCATGTGTTCGGTGATGTAGAGCACAGCATGACAGCCAGACCCCAAGAACCCAGGTCATGAGTACTTCCTCGTCCCCTCGCCGACAGAGCTTCCCCACACCACCGGTGTACCCAAATTGAGGCTGCATCAAAACAAATCAAGGCAGCCATGCAGATGATCTCGCTGACCACGAGATATGCACTGGTTTCCCCGATGATAACATAAGACAATTAGACCACCTTCTTTCGATGGTATCATGAAAGTGCAAATAGGCGGTTTTCAAGCCAGCCACCACCAGCACACAATATTGCACATGTACGACGGCGCGGGGTCTCGTGGGCTTGTCGCGTTACCCACTGTTGATTTGGATCGAACGCCGAGAGAGCATCTCGGTAAAATGGTGGGCGCGGCATCTCCAAACCACCCGGTCCAACCAGCATTTTCGTTCTCTTGTGGCCGGCGAAAGCAGCATTTTCGACAACGGGGATGCTTCGACAACGTGTTCGCAGCTCTTTTTGCACATTCGATGCATACGATAGTAAGCTGATTCACCTTCCCAAGGGATGACTTACTGCCTGACTTACCTTGGGAACACACTATCCTCAGGTGAGACAAGATCACATTGAAGCCTAGTCACCCGGTCATCTCCCCACTTGGTTGACGAGATCAACGGAGAAGAGATCGACTTCCGAAACAATTACGACAGGTGGCTTACAGGCTTCGAACGGGAACCGAAGCTATTGTTTGCAGGGGTTCGAAGCTCCGCACAGCTTGTGTTCAGCCTCGTGGCTGCACGGGCCGGGAGTCGATCTTACCTGGAGCTATCCCTGCGTTACGGGAGAAGCCTACCGGTTCCCCAATGCGTGGAATCAATCTGCAGGCTGGGCTGCAGGCTGCAACTGTTGTGGCACAGCATCCTGCACTTTTGCGGCACAGGGGCCCAATCAGTTAAAAAACAGGGCTTGCGATGGGGGGCATCCCTGAGGATGGTGGGGGAGCAAGTTTTGAGCAGCAGACCTCAGCAACCACACAATGACTATGAATGGGAGCTCTGATGGAGCCCCTCCTTTGATACATAAATAGCGATATCAATTACACTGATCATTATTCAATTTGCGCTTAGCATCATCGACTCAGGATGTGCACATTCAAGAAGACCAACTCATCACCATCGTGAGGGGTTGCAGGTGAGGCACCTTTTGCATGCCTAGGTCTGCCTGGTGGTTGCACCCCACGTTGCCCTTGTGACGCTGTGGGAAGGCAGGATCACGGCAGATTTCTGGAAAAACAGGCAAATACTGAAACAAGAAGGAGAGAGATAACGGCCGGAGCACATGCTGAATGAGGGAGATCACAGCGTGGGCCGCCAATCTCGGCTGCCTGTTATATTCTTCACGTCCCGGACAACTTGAAATGTGCCTATTTGCCCAGACGTAGCCCTGAGGCACAGTGGGGTGACTCAAATGAGAGAGCGTGAATGACGGGATTATTGCAGTGAACACTAATGACAACATGACCCTGAATGAAGGAAGGCGTCGATGCCTACTGTTGACCGGTGAACTCAAGACGCAGGTATTAATGATGAAAGCAGCAGTTTATGTCACGATTTCAAATTCTGGGCGCCATTGGCGAAGATGACTTGCTTGGGAGAACGACATGTCAATCCCGTAGGGGTCAAGATAAGGGGGTTGGTGGAAGGGTTGTTCATTTTGTAGAATGCATGATCAGACTGCTGGTAATGCTGACGATGCTGACCGAGTTCACGGTCAACCAATCCTGGGCTTCTCAACGGTCTGGGACCTCTGATCCAGATTCTTTTGGAATTGTTCAATGTTTGGGGGCCACATGTACGTTCGTGAACGCTTCTCGGTGTGGAAGTAGGCGGGGTTGAGTGGGATTACCAAGCTAAGGCAGCATGCGGGGTGAGCAAGACGCCTACACACGCCCTTCCGCGGCCGCTGCACTGTAGGTCCTCCTGAAATGCGCTTGGATTACTATTGCTCACTGCAACGGTTAAGCACTAACGCTCATCTACTGTAGTACTCGTCTATGCTGAAAACTTTCCTGTGTGAATCTCATTGGGGACTTCGGTCGGAGGTCGGAAACTTCGGATTCTCGACGGATCTTTGACAGACTTCAATAATCAAGCTGACCCGAGGGGCTCACCGAGAAATAAAGTACACAGTAGCGGTGTAGAAAATATACACATTGCACTCAAAAAATGGCTGCGTAGGGCTTCACTTTTTGTCTCAGCCATTCGCGGTTCGGACTCCGATCTCTTGCGAGGGAGACATGTTGCATTCTGTGGCAGAACGAACAGCACGAACTTTGGGAAGGCAACCATAAGCCCCCTTCCACAACAGCATCTGCTCATTTACTGACCTGTCTAAGATTGGCAAGATGAAAGGCATATTCCTTTGCTTGAAGGACTATTCTGACGTCTTTGCTGAAGCTACACTTTGGTGGCGGCCGGATCTGCGGCTGAGAGCCCTGGAGGCAGCAACTAGGCAGGAGTGGCTAAGCACAAATTAAAATCAGCACGCCTTCTGGGCAAAATAACATGAATGTAGTATAGCTAGGATAGGATTCAAATCGTTGTTGGTTTCGTCTGTGGTTATGCAGGTCTGAAGGGTGTCAGGCAAACAGACCCCAAAAGCTGCGATGCTGAGGCGAAGGGAACGCCGGCCATTCTTTTAGGGGCGCAGTAAACAACAAGTTTGGAGGATTGGATCGCCTACGAAGGTCCATGCAGGGGTTGGCACTTGACGTTTGAACTGATGGTCATTGATTATTCTTGACTGGCATCGCGATCCTTCTTGGGGAGTCCAAGCCTATTAATAAGTAGGAGTCATCCTTGATCTTGAACCTGCCCAGACACAGTATAACTTAGTGCCCCATCCAACCCAGATGATGGCAAGTGCTTGAATTGACGCCTCGTCGAGCCTAATCGGCACGTCATGGATAGAACTGAAGGTAGCCAAACAAATGACTGAAGTATGAGCACCGTGAGCAGGATTTGATTCAGCTTATTGCCTGGGCCGAGAAAGTCGCCAAGGCGATCAGTCGATGCCTGCTCAGAGGGGCTGGGACGGGTGACGAGATGGACAATCCTACAGATGTTCCCAACATGTCATGGCTGAAGAACCAAAAAGGCCTGACCACCATATGCTATGATCTCTTTTTAGACCTGGGCCAACTGGCAGTAACGATGTTGGTTGACAGCCCTGGTAAACCCTGCATCTAACTGCAAAGACAAAAGATGCTTTCATTACGCACATGAATTTTACATTAGATGAACAGGTTACAATTAAAGATCAAAAGACGCAGCAGTTCGGTAGGGACCCAGTTTATATTTAGATGAGTCCTCAAATCAGTCGATCTACCGCGAGGGCGAGAGTTTTGGGAATCCTCGGGTGTGGGCGTTGGAAGATTTGGAAGATTTGCCCAGCAGATGGGACTGAACTGTGGTTCATTGGAAGTAGAATCTCTGTAGTAGAGTTGGTGCTAAGAGTTTTCTATGATCGGATATGAAGGCATGTGTTTTCTACATAATATAAAGAACAGGAAAATTTCCGGACAGCCGTGGCTCCGTATGCCCGGAGAACAACTTGACAATTGAAAGAAACTTCTTGATCTGGTGCCTTGTGGTGCAGCGATCAACTATTTCCCACAACTCTCATTCGATGTCTTGTTCTAAAGTTTTAACAGGATTTGCGACCGTGATTCCCAGCGTCTAACTACAGCTACACCAACTCTGTTAACAATCTTGCCTGTTACACGTGGTCTGGTCACAGACCAAAAGAATTCCCGCCGTCGGTAATTTGATAGAATGGTCCAGAGTAGACTTCAATGATCTCTCAATACTGCCTATGGTCATTCTGAACGTCAGTCATGACGGGAGGTACCGTTGGTGAAAGGGAAAACCTTTGCCGAACTACCAGTTGCCAATGTTCTTGATGAAGAGGACGAACAGTCAGGCCTTAGTTGGCTCAGGATATGCAATCAGCGCAGATTTGAATCACCAGCTTTAACTGTATTTCCAGGTGGCATGTGTTGTCAATATTAATACCTAGGTAGCCTTTTGTGTTTCTATGGAGCCATGATGAGACCAGTTGACAGCGCCTTATGGCTCTTCACCATAGCACAAGAAACTGAAGATTCAGGCTTTTCCGGAAGACCCTGGGACTATGTAGTGTGGGCTATTCAGTTGTGTCATTATATACGCTATGTTTGAGTTAATTGAGAAAGTGATAACAGTGTAAAGAGAGTGTAAATCTAGTGTGATAAATAGAAAAAGATCTGTATAGCTCTTAAACACGAGATCTATAGGGCTTTTTAGCTAAGAAATAAAGGTCTAATTATTTAAACATGCTATTCTATAATTTAAATAAATTATTGTATAGATATATAATAACTCAAGTATCAATAATCCAGGTTTTTAGTACTAATATGTTTAGGTGTCTAGGCTTGGATGTGATTGAGCTTTGATTATACAACTCACCGTCCAGCTAGTTGACCTGTATAGGTGTTTAGATTTGCCGATTTATTTACGCTCCCACAATTTATTAAGCGACTTTTTTTTTTGAGTAGAACGCTCTTTAAATAGTCACAGGAAGGACTGGGCGCTTAAATTAATCGACCTCTAGGCCGCCGGAGAAGGGTCAACTGGTGCGAGTACTTGTTAGCCGTGGACTGTCATGCGTTCGCTCGACACGTCACTTTTCTAGAGTTCGTAGCAGTCCGAGTATCCATCTAGTCTCAGAGTAATGATTGCCGCAGTATTTGTCAATGCAGCAGCTGAGCATGCAGTCGACAAAGGGCTCGTGCGCTGATGTCGATCCGATGCAGTGGTGTTGCTGAGTTGCAGCTAGCTGCAGGGCTGCCCAGGCCCACTGAATAGAATTCTCGGGCGCTAGACGCGGGAGGACGTGCGCTGAGTGAGGGCTCGTGCGGGGCTGTTGAGCCGCATCGACGGCAGATTCCGTGCGCTGCTATTCGAGAGATGCCGTCGATAAACCTCACCTGGCTCTACTCGTTTATCTGATTCTGCTTGCATCTGAGATATCTTGCATGTCCTGTGCATGAACCCCTCATCTCAAATGCTCGATGACGGGCTCTGAATATCAGCGCGGAAGGTCTAGGCCACGCCTGGGTTGGGATGTTGATTGTAGATCGCTTGCGCGTGGCTCCGTTTGGCTCTCAATCTGATAACTCGCAAGGGTGCGTCCCGAGTGCTGATTCTTGCAATCTCAGGGATTGTGCCCGGTATATGCAAGCCGAACTGTTTTCGGAAGGCCTTTTCCTATCTCGGGTTGGAAATCGCGGGAAGTTGTAGTCCAACAGCCGAAGTTGCAGCGCTATCGACGCCATCTTGAGCTATTGGGCCGATCACGTTCGCTGCGCTCACGTCTTTCGGCTTTGCTCCCACCATCTCGACGTCCTATATATGCCAGTATCGAGCCACTTTTGTCTCTCAGAAGAGGGGTACAGGATGCAGTGCGCGAGACTGTTTCCAATGGCGCATAGGTCGGATTATGTGTATCGACATGAAGATGACGCGTGCCTCTCATGTCGTGATATCCGTTCTGTCGAGTCTGGGGCTATCTGGCCGGGTGTTGTACAAATCCGGCCGCAAGCGCCGTGGGATCGCTGCCGATAAGGTATTTCTCCGCCGGTGGCCTTTCAATGTCCCTCAATAGCCAAGTCGGGGCCACGACTTTGCTCTGAGGCTTGGCGCCAGTGCCATGGGACAAGCAAGAAGCGGCAAACAGTTCTGTGGCGAGCTGTTCCATCTCTGCTGTGCTCACGTTCCGCTCGATTCTTCCAGGACCACTTGGATCTGTGAGAGTAAGCAAGACACTCGACTAGTATATCCCAGTAGATCACCATACCCATCATTGTCCAAGATAAAGCCCAATCGCTCCAAGCGGCAAGACCGCCGGGTCTGGCTCCATGCGAGGGGGAGGCAGGGGTTCAGATCAGATCTCAAAAAGATCAACGACATGATGGATGTGGTGTCAGCGTGATGACTATGGGTGGCGTCAGTGTCGCATTTGGCACTAGACTCTCCGTGGCTGTTGATGGCTGTGGGTGGCTCGATATTGGAGGTGTTCAGCTACTCGAGCAAGCTGAATTTCCGATATTTTAGGTACGGCAAGCGCGTGTGATGGAGTCTTCTGCCAAGACTTCGGTTTGGATCCCCGTCCTTGTGTCATGTTCTCGTTTAAAAGGAGGGGATTGTCTTGCTCTCTCGGATTTGGCTCCTCCGCTCGTCGTCCCTTTTGATTTCCATCCCCGCTTCATTATCATTTCAGGGCCGCACATGGCAGCAGGCATGAAATCTTGAGGAGAATAGTCTTTCGCTCTTTCTCTCTCGTCCGCTGCGACTTTGTCTCGACATCTCGATTCGTAAACGCTTCGACGGTCCTGAACGGCGTGGTCGAAGGTGCCGTGTCTGGCTGAAAAGTTCGGATCGTGAGAAGCACTTCGGTTGACCCTCGAGCCCTTTGCACGGGCAGGTTTCGCTATATGATCAATGTCACCTTCTCTTATCCCAAAAGACAAGGCTTGTAGAACGAAGAAAAAAGATCACCGACACATGCGTTGTCTTCGTCCTCCCCTCCTGACAGACGTCTGAGGCCCGCGCTCCAATGACCATGAATAGCATGTGTCATAGGCCCCCAGAACTTGCAATGTCGCGCTCAGAACAGGCACCTCAAGTGCTGTCTGAATGCTTTCGAGTGTTCAGGGGCAGACAAGCTTTGGTCCTACCTTTTGGCTGCCGCTGACAAAAGGTACCTGACACTCAAGCTTTCTGAACAGCTTACCCACATTCAGCTCGTCAAAGGTCGTATATGAAGACTCGGAAGCAAGTCAGGAACTCTTTGATCCTCCACATTGTTGAATCTCCAAGTAGCGCCGTTGTCAGGGAGCCGGTGGTGTGCTCGTGGATTGCCGAGAACAACTGGAGAGTCAGACAAGGTAGATGGGTCAGGCGACGAAAGTGAGAGTCAGGGAAAGCTGACCGGTTCTTGACAAAATTGCGGCTCATAAAGCGGTGAGCAGAAAACCACCCCCTTGCGCAAAGAAGGCTGGCGGCAAACGAGGAAAGATGGGTGGTCGGCTAATAAGCAGGCTGCTGATGCCCAACGCCAGATTCTTTCCAGGCGACCAGATGTGAGCGGGAAATGGGGCTCGGGTATCAATCTTCGTTTCTAATCTTGTAGTCTGCCTTCCCATGGTCATTGGTACACCGAAGGTGTGGACTCGTGGTGATCCTTTTGGTCGCTCTTAACCCACGAAATGCTCCAGAAAGGCCAAGGGAGCTTGTATCCTGTTCACAATCCCATTTCTGCTTCGCCTTCGATCACAGACATTGGTGATTATACTAATATTCGACAGCCATCTGTGGAAGCTGAGCTGCTGGCTTTTAGTGTCTTGTGCCGCCTCAGGCGCGGATTACGTACCTAGTATGAGTCTCCTCTGTACCGCCGCGACGAATCTGTCCTCTGGCACCCAGAAGGACAGAGGAGTCTTCAGTCTGGGAAACAGCTCCCCGAAGTGCTTATATGAGCCTTGTCATCGAGGCCTAAGCGCCTGATCAGAAGAAAAGCAAAGGATGTCTCGGCATCTCCGAATCGCTCGGCTCGAGATCTCACTCATGTTGTTTCTCCAGATTTGGCGCCTCGCATCCAAAGGCGTCACCATAAACGAACGCAGATCCGTCGTCAATTGCAGCGGAAAGTTTCGGTATACTTCTCCGTGTCAAAAACCTCGAATCTCGCGGTCAAGTAGCGTTGATGTTCCATTCAACTAACTAGCTCTGGTTGCGAGCTTATCCCGGACCGTCGCCCGACTCCTCCCTCCAACAGGTTTGATTTTCTGCACAGCCTGACTTTGAACGATCAAAAGAATCAGAGAGTGGGTTGGCTGTGTGGCGAAGTCAGCCCGCAATGACACGCCTAGCTTCGATAAAGCGAGGCAGTCGATGTCAACAGCACATCTGCCTCACACTTGCCAGACATGTGTGTAGACATACTGTATCAAACTTTGGCGAGTGATGTACACCCTCGAGTGCTCTTGTGTGATAGCCAAGGCGGCTGGCGCGGAACCTAAGCGATTGTCATGTACGGTGTGCAGATTGACCACCCAAGTGGTGGCGTTGGGCCACGCTAATGTCGTCGGTGAGGATTCTCGACTGTCTTTCTTCGATGACAGGCACCTGATCCTCTGATCTCCCGGGAAAGAACAATTCCCCTTCCAAGCAATGTGATACAGCTTCTGCCACGTACGTGCCCAAGTGTCCAGGTTGGGACGTGAAAACCGGTCGGGATATTTGCTTGAGTGGTCACATCCCGACAAAGAATGTTTCTAGAAGGAAACACGAATGCTTAGCCTCAGTTGCCTTGCGAAGGAGCAAGGCGCACCCATCACACTAAGGCGAAATGCCGTTGTGACTGGCCCAGGAGGGCGAATGCGCCCGCAGAGCGCCATCCCCACCGTCCACAGCCCACGTCCAACAACCCCTGAGCTTGAACTTTGATTGAGAGCTCGGACATTATTTTCTGCTGTTAAAGACCTCGTATGCCTCCTCCTAGGAAATCCCAACCCAGGTCATCAAGCCTCTAGTCTTCCACACCTGATTTTGACGAGCTCAAGAGGGAAATCGATCTGCTGGGCTGCTTCTGAAACTCACAGGCCCTTTGTCCAACCATAGAGAATCCAAGATGCCGAACAACGTGAGAAAGGTGCCTAGACTGCCGAATGGTGGTAGCCACGAGCACGCCACAGACGCACCTGACAGGAGGTAGGTCAGACGGCAGCTGATCCCCCCTTTAGAGATCCAGATGCGCCGCTTCAAATGCGGCAGCAATCTCTGACACTTCATAGGTCCCCATCATCTCCAAATTCTCCATTGCGACAACTGCCATCGCTGCTTGATGTGGATCAACTCAGGCAACAATGCCAAAATACTCGTTCAGATGTGACCAAGGGCAAGCTTCAAATTGTCCCAGAAAAGCGCGTTGAACTTGTCCATCCTGTTCCATGGAATGAATCGGAAGAAGCCGACTATTCCACTGTCTTCAGCTATTCCAGCACTAGCAGAACGTCAGCTCCAGCTGATCTTGGGACGTTCAGGTACAAGCATACTTCCCAAGCTGACGACCGCTGGCTGACAAAAGCAAAGCGATGTCAACACTGTCTCGGTCGATTTTCTGCGAATTCAAGACACCTTAAGCGATAGTCAGGTGGGTAGACCAGATCAATCAAGCTAGATGCCGGCAAACTGACCGGTAATCTAGTCGTTCATCAGGAAAAGCCATGAAAACGACGGAATTTCCATGCCGAACAGCCCCAGCGATCACCAGGAGAGCGTTTCTGTGACGCTCGAACTCGAAGAGACCCCGAATCCTCCAACGCTCGTTGCTGTTGATCCTCTCGACATCGACCCCAACTGCTTCCACTTCTCGGATTCAAGCGAGCTGGGACTCTCTGTCCCTTATCCAACGATTATCATCGAAGAAACACTAAGCCTGTACTGTCACCGTGTTCAGGCCGAATATATCAGCCACATGGCTGCATGGAAGAGTAACTAGATGGAAGGGGCTCGCCGCTTGACGTGCCAAGCCTAAGGCCAACTTCCTTTCGCAAAGGCCCTGGGTGGACATCACAACCTGAAGGTAGAAGGGAAAGCGAAAGAGCGTGTTGTTTTAATGGAGTCATGGACAAAAGGAAAATCATGAAGAGAAGGTAAAAAAGAAAAAGGCTCGGCTTGAGCCACCTCCACACAGAACCTGATCCACCACCGTCCCGTTCCCTGACACGGATCTATACAATGTTGTCAGCCAGGAAAGGATGGGAGAGACAAGACACAAACACGGCGACGTTTTTTCGAGACTTCCGTGGCAGTCAAGGACGCGAAAAAAAAAATCCCTTTTCCCCAATTGCCAGAAAAGGCTGAGTTGGCCATAAGCATTCCGTTTTCTGTACCTCACTGGAGATGCATAATTTTCCTCGCTCCAGATCTCTCTCACTTGCTATCTTCCTCGGATTTATCCATACTTCTTTGTCTTTTCCTACGAGTGGTCGGTCGCGCTCGGCATGAATTGGAGTTGCAGAATGGGTTTCAGTGTCTCGTTAATTTCGTCTGAAAATTTTGACATGCGCACTTTAAGAGACTTCTGTTTGTACAACTTTGCCACCTTGAAGAGATTTCTCTGGTCTAGAATCACTGCCGAGACCTCAGAGCCGTGCTCCGTACGCTTCGTGCTAGAGGCAAATGCTATTCGCATGCTTACACATCAACACCACAAGCCACACCAATAGTCCAGGGTTCACTTGACGACAGCGTGGGCTATTCATGGTCCTTAGTCCCATTTTAAGATTTTCTCATATTTTCCATCCAATCATAGCCAGATGCGCCGACTCAGAGAGACTTGAATGTAGAGTCCATACAGCTCTTCGGAAGACGTGTATCCTAGCATCGCCTTGCAGCTCCCACACCTCCTTCCTTCAACCCTTGTGAGGTCCAGACCGGACACGACTCGGACATCTGTTAAAAAATCCTGTTCTGTCCCAAGTTTTCAAACCAACGGAATGCAACTGAACTCTCTAGCAATGTCCTCGGATCTCTCGAACCGACTGTGCATCCCACCTTCAAGATCTAAAAGATGTGACACTGATGTCCAAGCGACTCTGTGAGAAAGCACAGATGGGCCATGAAGAAGGGGACAATTATTTAGAAAATCTGATACAAAACTCTGAGATGAGTTTATTGTCACATGGCGCGGTTTTTAGCAACGTGAATATCAAGTTCAGGTTGAAATGCCTGGGACACAGCAGCTTTGCGAGCGGTGTGGGATAGTAAAGCATATGGTCCAAGTATCGTTTCCTATCACTCGAAATGAAATCTCAATGAGACCAAGATTCTGTGTACTTCTGAGTTGACGTACGGATGAACTTGTCTTGAGGGATGGAGCCGGCACAAATGGCCATGCCACACCAAGCGCAGCTGGCTGGCATGGTCCAAGAGTGCGTATCGTTTCTTGGAATCTCTGTACGTCTGAATATCCTGTAAACATGGTCTAACAACGTGATATGATAACCTTCGCATTTCCGCAAAACCTATAGACTACTACTAATGGAGAAAATAGTCCTCACAGTATCATCGCCTCTTGCTTTTGTGTTCTCTTTCGCCTTTTCCCTTCCTTCTTCCCCCGCTCACTTTCCCTCTCTTTTCGGAAGTGGGGTAAAGGATAGGCCGTGATAGGGCTGTGGGAATTTTCCACTCGTGCAAAGTGACATCATGAGGCTCTGCGTATGCATGGGT
Source organism: Diaporthe sp. HANT25 (assembly GCA_013435955.1). NCBI lineage: Eukaryota > Fungi > Ascomycota > Sordariomycetes > Diaporthales > Diaporthaceae > Diaporthe > Diaporthe sp. HANT25. The sequence continues at coordinate 193,146 of JACBFG010000029.1, read as the reverse complement.
CATCAGTAAGCCCAAGTCTCATCTATAAAATGGACTTATAGTGGAGGTATGCCAATGGAACGGCTGAATGATCAGTGCACTTACTTTCTCAACACCTAAGGTCACATTCGAAACCGGTTGAAAACTGCCTTCTGTTTTGATACCTTCACATCTCAAGTGGCTCATAGATCGCCATGAAGCCTCTCAAACAACAGAGAGGCTTCGCAGGCTTTCTAGCAGAAGGTTCGTCATATGCATTGCTGCAGTGAAATCCTACATCGGTTTTGATGACAATGTGCCAAGCTTTAGGTGTCCTGAGGGCTCGCTACTACTGTTTCTTTGGCCTGTGCCTCATCTTAATTCCTTGCACCTGCGGCATGTCTATCATGGGACCAGCAGATGGGCTGTATGATGATCATAGCGCGTGGGGAAATGAGCATAGATCTAAGAAGAAATGAAAGGAAAGCATGAAAAGAAATGGGCAGCAGGGTAAATTTGGACATCTTGAGAACGAGAGAGAATGATATCGAAACGTTTCTGCCTTTTGAAGGAGCTGAGCGTCACCGTGATGAGCTGCTACGGAGTTGCAAAATAACATTTAATATGAATTAGTAATTATGAATATCAGGTTGTTTTCGTAAAGCGCATGGTGATCTAAGAACATGCAATACTAGCCTTTCGGGTTCGAGGTTTTCGTATTCCCCTTTCCAACACCAATTGCTTCTCAACCCTTACTAAACCTCCTACCTATACAGTGGAAATTGCATCAGCGTCTCCTGCTCCAATAATTTCAGCGGCCTGCTGGGCCATCGCGTAGGTTACAGCCTGCAGATGACCAGTGATGGGCACGGGGTAAACAGAAGAGTCTACAACACGGAGTCCCTTGACGCCTTTCACCTTGAACTCGGTATCAACTACCTTACCCATGGCACAGGTTCCATGCGGATGATATGTGGTCCTGTTCGTAATGGAGTGGGTCTGTCAGCTGTGCTGCATACAGAATCGCAACATGGGAGGGACAAAGGGAACCGAATACCAAAGCCGCTTGCACAGAAAGAGACTTACCCAATCGTCGCACGAATACGCTCATCCAAGTAATCATCGCTTGATTCAACTTCCATTGGTTCGGTGAACCCATACACGGTGGGGTCCTCGCCACTGAGGATGTTTCTACCAAAACTAGTCGCATTCCCGCCGGCGAATTCAAGTTGAGTTCGAACCATGGAGCGGAAGACATATCGATCCACCTCAGTAGCGAGATAGTTCGGGTCCACCAGGGGCTGGTCGCCGACATTAGCCGAAGCCAACTTGACCGTGCCCCGCGAGGTCGGCATCATTGCGAAGGAACCGAAAATCATCTTCGAGCCATCTGTAGCCCCGCCTTGCTGGATCGCAAACTCGGTGAACGTGCGGTTGCTCCTCAAGAGCGGATGCGTCGCCGGGTCTGGGGCTACACCACCGTTGTCGGCGGTGATGGCCTCGATGAGCCCGGCTTCGGGAACGCCACCCGAGACGAGTATCTGGATGTTCATGCCAAGTTCAAACTGCGGCTCATTGAATAGTGGGTTATCCGAGCCGACGGCCCAGCCCTCGCTGGCGTTGCGGACGTTGTAGTAAAAGTAGGTCGAAGGGTGGTCGATGTAGTTCTCACCGACTTCGGGCGCGTCTACGAGAACCTCAATCCCGTGGGTTTGGAGCTCATCTGCCGGACCTATCCCGGACAACTTCAGCAGCTGCGGCGAGTGAATACCGCCGGCTGAGAGAATGACCTCGCGGCCTGAGATGACAGTACCGTTGCTGAGCTCGATGCCGGTGGCAACGAGATCGTCTGCCACGTCGCCGTGTCGCTCAATAACTAACCTGGCTACCGTCGTCTCAAGCAGCACATTGATGCCGTCCAGCGGGTAAACGGCTGCCGCGATCTGTCTTTTGCCATCGTTACGATTTTCCTGCTGCATGGAGATACCGTTCGGATCGCCTGCATTGCCGTCTAGGCCAGGACTGTCAGTGTAGCCAAGCTCTCTCCATGAGGCCAACTCGTAGGGCCAGGAGGGGTAGGTGCGGTTGGTTGATTTGATGGACTGGATAAACAAAGGACCATCCTGGCCGTGTTCATACGGGTTGAGGGAGTTGTTCCACATGTGTTCAGTTGCTCGAAGGTACGGTAGCAGACCCTCGTAGCTCCAGCGACTATCATTGACTGTGTCTCCCCAGAGATCATAGTCGAATTTGCTGCCTCTAATCCATATTGCTTCATTCCTTTTCAGCTCAAGATTCTCCTCTACATGGAACGATTTATATCCAAGTAACATGCTTACCGGCATTTATGACGGTTCCTCCGCCGAGGGCTTTACCCTGAGGTAGACTAATAGTGCGATTATCAGCGTGGACCAGAGGGACAGATGTGATATTCCAGTCGTATATTCCTCCGATCCCACTTGTCGAGTTGGTCGAGTTCGCGTAAAGAACGCTTGGGTCATTGAGAGCACTTGAGCCAGCTTCAACAAGCAAGATGCTGCGCGTTGGATCCTGCTGGAGCAGCTTGTTGGACAAGACGGACCCTGACAGTCCGCCCCCAACGAGTATAAAGTCCCAAAGCATGCTTGCAAACGGGTGTCTGAATGCTTTGCCGTGTGTTGGAACGTCGTTAAGGGATGGCAAGTTGAGATTTCTTGGCAGAGACTGACTGCATAGGTCCTTCTTCACAAATAAGGCGACTGTCAGATTCCTTGGATCTACACATCTGTTGAGATCGTCTCACTTCGGGTGGGTCAGTAAACTATTCAATACAACCATACCATGCGGATATCCTCCACCTTCACTCAAGTGGCATGGCCTAGAATACGCGGCTGGCGTTCACACCGCCGTTCGCGGGGTGGTATTCCGGACGGGGCGGATGTAAACACAACGTTGGTTTGCAATCCTTAGGGATCGCAAATACTAGCGCGTCCCACAATGTGGATGCCAACACAAAATATTTAGGTGGATATCTAAGATCTGGCCTGATTTAAGAGGGTTTTGCTACCATCCCGGCTGTTACTAAAGCAGAAAGCCTAAGTCAAGCTTTGTACTCGTAAGGGCTGCTACTTCTTGCAACATGCACGTGATACAAATCCATCGCAGGAAAGGAAAAGAAATACTATTAATAGCTACACCACTGCACCAGCCCAAACTTGCTGCTGACCCATTTTTCTTCATATTAAATTCATGTTATTTGACAGCGATGGGCTATGTAACAAGATGTTAAGATGTGCTTTAAGTCCATCATAAGGATTTGGCAGCTGTCTTGATAACATTGATCATCAGAATAGTTGAGGACTCCAAGATGCTGAACAGGTAGTGACCTTATCGATGCGTGAACGTCACAGTGGGTGCTTAAATTGAATCTCTTTATCCAAAGATACTTAATTGGTATTTAGGGCAGCGAGGGCGCAGTCTACAGGTCGGGATCTGCGATGCAATACTATAACGTTAACTAAGAAACAAACCAGAGGATTGCGAAGTCAATGACCATATTGACGACAGCCAATGCGGAATTTCAGCAAAAGAAAATTGGGGAAGAAGAAGAAAAGTTTCATTCATTCACACCGCACCGCAGGAGGCTTGTTGACGTTTATCTCACCACGATTCACGATTCAAGATCTTCATGCAAATGGCCTGGTTCCAGTCAAGCCGTGTGACTCCCAGCCAGTCCGCTTCTCGATCGCTGATATACGGGACTCCTCTGGAGCAGAACCAGAGACACGCGACTGAGCAGACCGAGGAGAAGATAGAGAAGCTTGCCGGCTCAAAATTTGAGTGTCGAAAGTTGATGACCAAGTATAAGAATGGCAGCTGCAGCTTCAGAACGGTATGCAAAACAGTATCCCCCTGCCAAGGCATTCTTATGGTTTTGGGAGGTGTGAGCTCAAGAAGATTGACGTGCAGCTAAACACTTATGTGAATGAATGAGAATGTCGAAGTTGAGACTTCTTACGAAACTCACAGTATCCGGGCTCAGCATTCCTACCTGAGTTTACCCTAGGATAGAGTGCGAGACTTGACAGCCCTCCATTTCCTCCCATGATCTGTTCTAAGTTTCAATAGTCGAATCGAGTGCGTTCGAATATATTTCAACTTATAAGTAGCTACCAAACACTGCAGAGGTTGAGGATGTATTCCACGTCCAAATCCATGGATTTTTCATCCTCCTCAAAGACAAAACCGATTGTCACGACCCACCGTCAAAGCAAGAAAATTCCCGAGACTCTGTCAGAGCTGGATGGTTGTATGATCAATTCACTCAACGTACAGTACTTCAATCACGGGAGAAAACCTTTTTCCAGCAATATCATCTGAACGGACACCGTGCGTGCACGCTGCGTTTAAGCTAGGTCAGCACTCTGAATCTTCAGATCTGCAGCGACGAGTCAAGAGCAGGGATCTCTCGACGAAAACGAATCGTCAAGACTTGATGATTGATCTGTGCCAGACTGTTCAACATGCCTTCAAATTTGACGAGATGCAATCGATTTGAATTCGCCTACTTATTGACTGGTGCTGCTCTGACCACAGAACTCGGATTAAGCTTAAATCTAAGGTTCTCAATAGTGCAGGAAAACCGATCGGCTTCAACTTTGACTTTTGAACCGCTCGGCCCAACGGCTGCAAGGATTAAAACACTTCTAAATCGGTTCGATCAGTACTAGTAAGTGTCATTTCCGAGGACCCGTGGGCCGCATGATTTGAGTATGTACTCTTTCCACCTAAGTAGTATATATAGCACAGCAAATACAATCCAGACCTAGGTTCCTGTCTTGAGGTGCTACTGTACATTGCATTTCCTCGTGTTACATGCCTACAGTTTGCCAAGCCTGTCAATACGAGGATGTCACCTCCACTTTGCCCACATAGGCTGGTCCTCGATCGGCAAAACCGCATTGTTTCCTCTAATAAAGTGAATTGTGGGTCACGGAGATCGGCAACGAAATGGGTCGTTAGTTCAGGAGATCAGAAATAGACCTCGGAAGTAACCTTCCCTTATAAAGACGCTCAAGTCCGCCGGCCGAAATGTGCTATACGCTCGCTTGCTATCCCTCTCATCCCATTAAGCCGCTCGTTTGTTCTGCAAGATGAGGGTGTCGCACGCGATTTGGGCAGTGCTTCTTGGAAGCCGGACCGTCGTCTCGTCCGGCTCGGCTGATCAATCACCGAAAGACGTTGTCCGGGGAGCATATATTGTGGAACTGGACAGTGATTCCGATGGCCCCGACTCGTTGTACCAGACCCTAGCCAGCGACGACAAAATTGCTGTAGACCACCGCCGCGACCTTCGGTCCAGCATTTTCAACGCTGCGTCGTTCCAAGTCCGCGATGTCGCGACGGATGGCAGCCATGATGCTGAGGGTTTCATGGAAAAAGTCAGAGCTAAGCGCAACGTGAGAAATGTCTGGCCAGTCCGCACCGTTTATATCAGCCAAGACGTTCCCAAGCCCTCGCGGATGCACGGCACTGTCGGGCGCCGCCATGAGGCTCGAGATGTGGATGAGAACAGCAACACCACGACCTTCGCCCCCCATATCCAGACCCAGATCGACAAGCTACGAGCCGAAGGATACACAGGCAACGGCGTGCGCGTCGCCGTCGTCGACAGCGGTGTTGACTACACACACCCGGCTCTGGGAGGGTGTTTCGGCCCCGGGTGTCTTGTCGAGGGCGGATACGACTTCTCCGGAGACGACCTGAATCCTGAGACCGGTATCCCCGCGACCCCCGATGATGACCCTTATGATCACTGCATGGGCCACGGCACACACGTAGCCGGAATTGTTGCTGCGCAGGCCAAAGACAACGCGCTCGGTTTCTCCGGTGGTGCCCCTGGCGTCAAGCTCCTTGCATACCGAGTGTGGGGCTGTGGTGGCGGCAGCACCAACGAGTTGATGATTGCGGGATTCAACAGGGCTTTCGACGATGGCGCTGATATCATCACCTGCTCCAACGGCTAGTATGTCTCTGGCCCATCCGCTTGCCCACTTCTATTCCCAGGAGAGTTGTGCTGACCTACAATACGTGATGCAGTCAGTCAGGTTGGGCTGAGGAAGCGATCTCCGTTGCTGTCGCACGCATTGTCGAAGCAGGTGTGCCAGTTCTCATCTCTGAGGGCAACGACGGCAACTCCGGGTTGTTCAATGCTCTCACTCCTGCCGTAGGTGCCGGAGTAGGAGGAACGGGTGCCGTGCAGAACCAAGTGCAGCCCATCTTCGCAACGGCCGCGTCCTTCACTGTCGGCGATGCTTCTTCAAATGGGACTGAGTCTGAGAAATTTGGCTTCGTGGCTGGTGAACCGCTATTCACCGAGGACAACCTGACTCTCGATCTTCACAATCTCGGTACCGACGCTTGCAGTCCTCTGCCTGATGACACGCCGGACCTGTCTGCAAAATTGGTCCTGCTTGAGGTTCCCGACTCCAGAGTGACTAGATGCTATCCGATCGATCAGGCTACCAACATCCAAGCCAAGGGTGGCCGGTATGTCTTGTACTACGCACGGGACAATACGTAAGTCTCTTTCAGGAACCAGCAGAGGCACTGCTTTGGAATGCCAGAGTATCATATTAACATCGCTCCCCAGCACTGTCGATGAGCAGTTCCTCTACGTCGATGGAATACGAGGTGTTGGCACTGTCCCTCCGTACAGAGGTGAGGCTTGGAATGATCTGCTGGCCCAAGGAAACAAAATAACAGTATCGCTTCCAAATCTCAACAACACTAGCGCTGTTAACCAGACCACGTCACCAACCTTTTACTATGAAGAGGTGGAGAGCAATGTGAAGGGCGGTAGGATCAGTGATTTCACGACTTGGGGCCCATCTTGGGAGCTCAATCTGTCGCCTCAGTATCTTGCGCCAGGTGGACAGATCCCAGGTCTGTACCCTGTCGTGATGGGAGCGTACAAGATCATGTCCGGCACTTCCATGGCCGCGCCACACGTGGCGTCCATATACGCTCTGATCAAGGAGGCAAAGGGATCCATCGATCCGAAAACGATTCGCAGCCTTCTCTCGTCCACGGCCAAGCCTCAGGCTCCGATTGGGAGCAGCAACAACACAGACGGGCTCCTTGCCTCTGTCGCACAGCAGGGCGCAGGTCTGGTACAGGCTTATGATGCGGCGCACTCGACTATCATCCTCAGCTCAGACGGCATCGCCCTCAATGATACGGACAACTTTGTCGGCACCCAGTCGTTCAGCATTCAGAACACTGGCTCCAGCGATGTCACTTTCACTCTGGGGCATGCGAAGGCCGTGACTATGAACGTCTTCCGGGAAGGTTCTAACGGTGCCCTCCTTGCCTCAAACACGGCCGTTGACGCGTGGGCTGAGTTGTCCTTCAGCGCTGACAAGGTCGTTGTCCCGGCGGGAGGCTCGGAGAACGTCATGGTGACCGTGACTCCGCCAGAGGGCCTGAACGGCACGCTTCTGCCTGTTTACAGTGGCTACATAACCCTCAAGTCGGACGAGCAGTCACTCGTCCTTCCTTACCTTGGAGTCGCTGGCAGCATGGTTTCAATCCCAGTCCTCGACTCAAGGAACGTGTATCTTGCGAATTTCAACAGCCCCGCCGAGGCCAACAAGACTTACACGATCGCAAGGCCCGATCCGGAAGGCTTCATCAACACCGACCGCGGCGACCAGGCAACAGTGCCCAATGTCGCAATCCACCCGACTGTGGGCACATCAGAGCTGCGGATCGACATCCTAACCGTCTCTTCTGCGGGCAACAGCACTGGTCTGCGTACTACACCCTTCTTCGACCGGTTTGAAAGTGTGGGAACCTTGCCAGGCTACCCTGTCCCATATGCACCAAACGAGAACCGGGCTGCCTTTTTCAAGGGTCGAATGGCAGACGGGACGGTGCTTCCTGAAGGGACTTACCAGCTTGCCGTGTCTGGCTTAAGGGTGTTTGGCAACGCCAGCAACGCTGATGATTGGGATACCGTGACGACCGTCCCGTTCAACGTAAAATATGCTGCTGAATAGGTACCTCCGAGGACACAATTTAATTTATTATGATTCGTCTAAGTACGTGAATTATAAAATCAAGCTGAAGAAGTAAAATGCTGTAAATAATGCTACCTGGTGTGAATGGCCGGCCAAGGCCTTGATAAAAAGTGCCATTCCAGTCGAGCAACGTTACGATGAAGTTATCAGGGCTGTCAAACCTGAAGGATACGCTGTCGTTAGAAGACAATGGCTTACTTCCTCTTCTGTTTTATAGACGCACACAATCCCCACCTCAGGTAAAATCTCGACGTATATTGTTTCAGCACGGGCCCAAGTTGGAACATGACGCAGCCACGCTCAAGTGCTTGAACAACTAGCGCGCATCTTGTTGCGGCAGGTATCGTTTCGAGAGCACCGAATGGTGCTTATAATATTCTTGATGTAGTCTTCTTCGCCCGAATATTCAATTGACCATTTGACATCGAGTGTTCCTGATTTTGCATCACCCCGGCAACGATTCCATACCGAGTTGCTTTAGGCACAGGTACATGTGACAGCCCGGCTTTGGCGAGTGGTGGTGGTGGTGAGGATCATCAAAGATTGACGCGTCATGGAACCTTCCTCATTCATAGATGTTATCATCCTATCGCCGATCAGACGGTAGATACCAAGGCGGGCCAACAAGATACGGTTAGGTCCGAGGCTGAGCATGCATCGGTGTGATACGAAAAGAAGGCAACCAATTCCGGGTTACCTTTCAAGGACCCCAGAATTTGTAGATCCTCGTACCAAGACAAAAGCAACGAGGCATCTGCGAAGCCTCCTTTGAAGAGCTGGAGATACAGGCCGTTGAAAGCCCTGGCCGCCTAAGTGTGCCGCCTAGCTCAGGACGCCTCTCATTATGACCAGCTCAGCCCATAGAAACATAAATCCTACGGACAGGCCTTTGAATCGGAGTCGGCCTCTTATCGGACTCCGTGTTTGTTTTTAGAGTTTAAATGCCCCTCGACTGCAGACCGCGTAAGTTGTTGGGGCTGAGCCTCAGCTGCTGTGTGAGTAAAAGCTCACTCAACCGGGGCAACTGGAGATGTGGGGCACTTTGACCTGGGAGTGAAACCTTACGAGAGCCAAGAAAAGTGTCGATTTGTGCTCTTTTAAACAGATAAGGCAATGAAATTGTGATCTCATGTGGCTTAAATGTTTGGGTTTGTGTTAAAATTCCCCTGTTGGAAGGAGCGAGAATCAATTGGTCTTTAGTAAGCTGACTCCGAGCAAGCCGAGAACATTGCATACTCAGGTAATCAAATTTCTATCCCATCACAGCTTCATAATATCGAGGCTGACTTTATGGTCGTCAGGAACGACATCCGGGTTCTGTTGTTAAGGTGACGGGCAACATCAGTTGCCAAACTCTGCCCAAGATGAGCTCGGAAACGGGCCATAAGAGGAGAGGGGCTACAACCCAACTTCTTCACTCACTTTGAGCCACCACTCCTATATCGCAACCTGTCATTGCCAATTCTTTTGAGAGTTTAGTGTCAGAGTGGATTGATTCAACAGTAAGGCAAACTCTTTGCGGCAAAAGTAAATAGCGTGAGACGGCTTCAACTTCTTCTTTCCTAATTTTCTACCCACAGTGCCTAAGACCATTAAACAGCCTTTCGCCAGGAGTGATTGTGATTCAATCAAAAAGATAAAAGTTTAAACAAAATAGGAAGCCCAGCAATATCATGTGTAGCCCCTTCTCTCTCGACCGTAGATTGATGAATGGGAAGCAACTACCTGGGTATTGACTGGCGAAGAGGCCCGTGCACCCTCAGGCAAGCAGCTCTCGTTTGCAGTCGCGTTCCACGGACAACAGCCAGGACAGCACAATCCCATATCTGTCAATCAAATTTGTTTATGCTGGTGCAAGACCTCAATCAACCTGGAGCAAACGGCAGATATGTGTTGAGGCCCAAAGCTCGCGAGAGCCGTAGCAGCTCACCATGTCTTGGTCTCCGTCGAAGGCGCGGTCGCTGCCCTCCTTAAGACCACATAAAGTGTCACCACTTGCAGCCTCGCGAGGAAGACCGACAACTTTCAAAGCTTCGCAGTTGCACCAATCGTCCACAGAAAAACACAACGTCCACCTTAAGAGCGCGACAGAAACCCAAAGCTTGCCCAAACCCACACCCACACTCAAACCCACTGCCACCAAGCGCAAGGATGTTTCCACGAGCGTTGATCGTAATACAGTACGACCGTTCAAGGCTCCCAGAGGTTCCTCTAGATCATTTCAAGAAATCTCTGGCCCACTAACCTCATCTCCGACCCGTGACCAAAACCCATTCGTATCAGCTTCCACCACCAGCCAACCGTTCTTCAGCCTGACGAGGAAAGAGCTCAAAACACTCAGGAGGAGCATGGGCAAGGGCGCCAGCTACACTCAATTCAGGAACATCACCATTGCACGAACGCTAGACCGCCTTGGTCGTGGCTGGGACGGCTACTTGCGAGCCAAGAAGAAGGCTGAGAAAGAAGGCAAAACCGACGAGTTTTGGCGCCATGCCAGTCTTGAGCTCAACAGTGTTCTTTCAACCACGCGCTTTGAACTCGGTGCATTATCAATAGAGGCAGCCGCTCTGGCCTCGCAGAGCAACTTCACCACTTCTGTTGGAACGATGCGGCCTGAATGTGCGGCCGAGATTCGGTGGATGAGGGAGAAGTCATGTTCGAACATCGTCGATTCGGGCTTGGCTGGCCCCGACTCCGATTCATGCAACTCAACAATTGTATGGCCAACTTCACGTTCGTCACCCGTTGCTGAAGCCGACTCGCAAGCTCGCCAACGAGCGAGTCCTCGCCCTGCTCCGGTTTCGCGACCAAAAAGAAACTTGAAACGGCCAGACTATAGGATACCGCCACTGTTCGAAAGTAGCCCGGAACCGCAGCCTAGCCCGCACATTCCGTCTGAGAAGGCCTCCCCTACGCCTCGACAAATCTACGACAGGATGCAGCCGAAGTTCATCCAATACCCTTGCGACTGGAACGGATGCAAGGCGAGCCTGAAGAATGTGGAAACCCTCCAGAAGCACATTCGCATTGTGCACGCTGAAGAGGCCAGAGACACTTTGTGCTGCCGCTGGGGAGACTGCGGCACCGCTACTCCGATAACGTACAAGTCTCCCGAGGACCTTGATAAACATTTCGAGACTTCCCACTTGAAACCACTCAGGTGGCGTCTGGGTGACGGACCGAAAAGTCACGAGGTTGTAGCAAAGGTTTCTGGTACCTGTTACCCCTTGTAAGCCCTTCGAAGTGGGCCTCAGATGATGCCGACTGCCCGTGTACAGTACCCTGAGTGGCGCGTCAGCAGGGAGTCTACGGGACTCTCCGTCACGCAAGTAATGGAAGCGCCAAATGCCTCCGACGATCGGGGCGACTTGGGAAATGACAAGGTTGTGGCAAAAGAAACATTCAGAAGTCGCTGCCTAGACAGTGTCTGCATCCCCAGCAGCACACCGTTTGTTGTCACTCAGTTTCCTCTGAGGTACCTAATGTATTTGATTTAGTCTTGCTATTGCAAAGGGTTGTGGGCTGATCATGCTCTAGTGGTTGCGTCGATGGCAATGCCATCAACTCAAAAGGTGTTGGAGTCATAATTGATAGCACAGGGAGCCAAGTAGATGTTGATCAGCCTGGCTGCATCACAGGGTCCATTCGCCATGTCTCAATAAGAAATATCGGATACATGAAACCTGTCCAGTCTTATTTCCCAAGTGACAAACCAATTGTCCAGCCACGATGCTGCAGCCAAGGTTGCTGATGTAGTCCTGGATCGGATGCCTAAGAAGCCCCGCTTCATCTGACGTCTAGATGAACAAACAATGCAATCACCTCGTTGGGGATTCTGTCCCAACATTTGATAATATCCTTTCAACACAAAGACACACGCACTGGATACTCAAAACGTAAAGTGCAGGTATAACCTCGGTGTGGCTCCAGATTAAGCATGGGAATTCCTCGCCCGAGCTCGCAGGAGGAAAAGATCATGCGGCTTCTATATTAGACTTAGTGCATGCAAGAGTTCGATGCATATGTACGAAAAGGTGAGACTTGCACTTCTAATGCATACACGGGCTGCCAGGCGGCTCCAGGAAGCAGCAAGGAACAAGTTTGAAAGGCAGTAAGTCAGTTGCCGTGTGCTGCCTGCCTCGGTAGGCAGTCTGTTCTAGATCCAATAGTTCAGAAGGCAAGAAGGCAAACAGGCAAAATTAATACTATAAGGCAACAAAGACTAACTCTGAATAGAAGCCTGTACATGAGCATGTAATGAGCCTTTTGATTATGCAGCCCATCGTGACGAGACTTACTTCTGCTGTTGTTGCCCCACCACTGTTTCTCCAGAGTGGGCGTGTGGTTGGGGGAGTGCAAATGGATACATGCAGCCTGCAGGGTTGATTGCTAGGTAACCTGCATGTTGCGCTGGGGCACCCTGATACGCTATGATAGCTGTTGAGATCTCTTTTCCTTTTTCTCTTATTGAATCTCCTACTTTACAGAAGAGCGGTCAATAGTACAGGAGACGGGGAAGTTCACTGCGAGTTCGAAATTGAAAGCATGCCTCTATCTAGAGCGAACTCCCTGATGTTGGGTTGAGGACGAACCAGGCGATTCCTCACTGTCAGATTGAGGTAGAAGATGTTTCTAGAAGAATTGAAAGCGTTCCTTGTGGAGATTATTTCGGAGGGAGTAGAGATTATTCTTGATGAAGCTATAATTCCTCGCCGAGGCCACGCTCTACAACTATTGAAAGACAGTTCGAGGAGCAAGAAATTGCGCTGTGTTCTGATTTATAGTACTAAATACTGATGGTATAACGTTCCTGAAATTCGGGTTGTGACGGATAAGTAGCTTGAAGAGATCAAGCCTTGAGTGTTGCAGATAATTCAATTGACGTCTGCAATACTCTCACTCATGATGCTCATTGTTTCCACTACATCTGCAAGAATGCTGGTACATTTTGAGGTCCCTTTTGTTAATCGCTATAATAGTGCTGGAAATCAACAATGGAGACTGAAAAAAAGCCATGCCTTTGTGCCTATTTCAAAAGAAGCTGTTACTAACAACATTTGAACGTATATTCTATGTGCTCATTCGTACCTTGACAAAGCCTTTGTCTTGTACTGACATTGGTGTGTAATTTTGAAAGACTTCCCGAGTTGTGTTCAGGCTTATATTCCAGTACTCCGTTCCTTTTCTGTACTTTCATTTTTCTTGAATGCTGTCATAAGCCAGATTGACTTTCATCAGCCAGTCAGAAAACCATTGGAAATATCCTGAAGGTAGTAGTGATTATCAGCATTGAGACCCCAGCCAGCACTTAACTCACTCAACGAAAGCGAAGGTACACTTCATCACTAAACCCAACATGGCGAGGACCCCATTCACATTGAAGCCATTTGTGCCTATTCAGCCAAAGTCAACGACTCCTGACGACCCCAAGCTTCTGGCCAAACTTGAAGAGGTGACCAAAACCATTGAAGAAGCTAAGAAGAAAAAGGAAGAATTCAGTGCTATTGCCGCCGAGTTAAAGGATATCAATCATCCTGAAGCACAGCAAGCCGCGAATAGTGTGACGCAAACGGACAAAATCTTGGCTGACCTAATGGAATTACGTTTGAACCTACTTGACGGCAAGTAGAGATGCCATTGTCTTCCTCTAGCTTGATATCTAATAGACACATTCAATCAGACTTCTTATCTCGTGAGCGGAAAGATGCAACCCCACATTCTAATTTGAAAACGTTGGTACATAAGAAGTAAGGCTGAAACTATGATTCACATGAGTGCCACATGCTCCACATGGTCTGGATCAAGCCAGAGGTAATAGACAACATAAACTTGAAGACCAGTCTAGAAAATATGTAGGAACAGGATCCAATGCCAACTTGGCATCTCGATCGAGTTATGATATGAATAACATGTGAAACCCAAGAGGGGGGGTCTCGAGTGACAAGCACCAAAAACATGTAGCGTCGTGATTGCATTGAAAGTTCCGGCGTATGAATTACATTGTTTCGCTTGGCTCACAGTGAAATAGTGATTCGTGGTGCGAAATCCATGTCAGAGATCATGTGCTGTAGTAGAGATAGAAGTATTGATCAAAATCTCATGCTGATCGCCGGTAGCCTATTAATTCCTCCAGGCCTTGAGCCGCGCCTCAAGTTCCGCTGCAACGATCCTCTGAACCGGGTCCTGCTCCAGCATCTCGGCTAACAGGCCATATTCTCCCCCGGCCAATACTTGCCTCCACCGTTCTACCTCGTTGAGCCAGCTTCTCATCTCTTCCAATACCAGCGCATTTTCAAACGCGTGTGGCAGGATCCACTCTCCATCCGGCAGTTTGACGTACTTGAGCGCGAAAAGCATCGTAACGCCCAAGGCCCAGACATCGCCGACTCTGGCCTTCCTGCGCTGAAGGAATTCGGGAGGCGCATAAGGCGGCGTCCCCGACGGATTAAACCAATCTGCTGGTAGTACTTTGTGGTTCAGGGCGGCGCCGAAGTCGATCAAGACGCTGTGCTGGGTTGCGGGATCCCACATAATGTTGTCGGGTTTGACATCGTCGTGTGTGATGGAGTTTGCGTGTAAGTGGGCTAGGGCGCTAGATATTTGCTTCCATAGTGTGATTGAGTCGCCCGTCGGGAGTGTCGATTCCTGATGACTGTCCACGTACTTGTCCAGACTCTGGCCCGGCTCAGCGCGTAATGTGAGGGTGAATCTGCTGATGTCTGAATCCCAGAGCTGTGTAATGTGTTCCTACACCCGGAGACTGAGCAAGTGTATTGAGAAATTTCCTGAAAGACGACCTACGTGGGAAGCAACGAGTTTCAGTGCATCGACTTCGTTGCGGAATCGTGACGCCGTACGTGGATCATTTTGATGACGGCATTTCTTTATGATTGCAACTTGTCCGTTGAAATGACCAAGCTCTATTGTTGAGTGATACGTCTCTGTGACAAGTATGGGAGAAGGTCGTTTTTCCGCGTTGGCCTCAAGTTGGCCTTTGAATGATGTGATGGTGGTCCCGTCCATGATCAAGGTCTCGTTTGGTTGCCACAGACAAAATTTGAGTTTCAATACTGTAGTCAAATCTTAACTCTGTTTATCCTAGAGTGGAATTGGGATATTTCTGCGAGTAAAGAATCGGATTGCGTTCCTCTTATCGCTAGCCACAATCCTTCATGGCCCCTCACGATACCCAATCCGGTTGGCGGACTGGTTGGCAGATTGGCTGACTATACCTCTCGGCTAACCAATTTTATGAGGCCGGTGACTCAGGCCGGGAAAACTCTATAGAGCAGGCTATCGACATTGGATACGCTCAAGGACTGTGTTTCTGCTGGCCATGAACCGTCCAAATAAATGGTCTCAATATGGATTTTCCTTCCTTGATTTAAGAAAGATAAAACAATGTGTCGTAACGTCTTATCAATTTATCTCTTCCTTTGCCAAAAACTATATCGTAGTCTTCACGGTGCTGAGCGCAAATTGTACCTTTCTCATATTTGTCTGGAATATTCTCCAGGTCAGAGCCAGCTCTTGTTATAATGTCAGCCCTGTTTTAACAGTTATTGAATGATTGTACCTTCCGGAACCCGATGATCACCGAGATTTACTGGTGCATGCAATTTTTGCGAGAGGAAACGACCCCGGGAGGCTGGAAGATGTGTCAAGGCTTCTTGGTAGTTTGCCCCTGAAGCACATCAACCAAATAATCGCATGCTGTCAGTTTGCTGATCCACAATGACAGGCACGGACGTTGACGCCGATGGGACCGGTGGAGAAGATGGATGGAGACTCGGCAGTTAGCCGCCGGGGAAGGCTCCACATCGCCGGGAGGATCGGGAATGCCAGGATGCCGGACGGGAAGCTGCAGCCCATGGACGAAGGCGAAGTCGTGCAACGCGTTGCTGTGTGACCAGTGCAATAGGGCTTGTGCATGAAGACGGACGGACAGCTGAAGGGGTGTGTTGAGCTGGCATACATTTGTGAGGAGCCAATGTGCTCGTGTCGTTGGGATGCACGTCTCATGCAAGTGCAGACAGAACAAAGGCGACCCCGGCTTCACCGAGTTCGGTCTGCGAATTTTGATGGGCCTGGTAGACTGTGGTCCAGTACGCGCAGCCTCAGACGTTGCGGTCGGGCTGGGCATTCGCTCGCACGTACGCAAGAGACTGACTGGAGCCCACAAGCACATTCCTGACCATGCGCACCATGTGGTCTCTCAGGTGACGTCAAGGCTCAAGAGCGGTCGCGGGCCCAGGTCTTCCTGTGATCCGTGCAGTAGCTAGGCATGCGCGCTAGCTTGAGAAAGCTTAGCCGGCTGGGACAGGGCTGTCTTAGGCCCCACGGTTGGACGGCAACCCGGTTTTCCATGGACCCTTGTCGTCATCCACCTGGGCAAAGCAGCTGCGTTGTGGGACCACCGCGACAGCACCGACCGCAGTGACCGCAGCGATTGCGACGGCGTCCAGCTCTTGTTGCTCCCGTGCGATGGCGGGGACCCAGGTCATGTTTAAGTTAACTGCCGTGTGACCCTCGCACCGCCGCTCCCTGGCCGACCTCTGCTGGTCCCGTCATCCTGGGACGCGCAATCAACCCACCCAAGCATTTTCCAATTCGCTCTCCCGTTCGGACGGAACCTGCGACTCGCCCATAAGTTTCAAGGGACTATATTCGTCCGGAGTTATTGGCCCTTCCAAGGTTCTGCATTGGCCCTCGGCGAGCTATCAACTCCAACTCCAACTGCCCTGCGATTCGTGCGCAAATTCTGCCAACCTCTTCCTCACCTCAACAGTGGACAAAATATAAAGACATCGCCTAGTCCAAGCGGTGGAACAACAGCGAGTTCTCTGTCTCAGCGCCAGAAACAAGTCATCTCACGGTCCGCCTTGAAGGTATGCTACTGTTACGACCTCTCCCCCGCTCGCTCTCCCGGCATTCTGCCTCCCTTTCCTCCCTAGTTGACCCGGTAACTATATGCGCATTGTTTGCATTCCTCGGAGCTGACACAATCCACTCTCCCTCAGGACGCCATCTCCTATACCCCGAGGCCACAGCAGCCTTCCTTCTGCACTCTTGACGGTTCCTGCGCACGAAGCAGTCATGGCCGGCCGTAGGTCTCCTCCACTCTCGCGGTCCATCAGTCATGCAGTAACATACTGACCTATCGAGCAGACCCCTCACTGGGCGGCGTCGCCCTGATCTTCCTCGCCGGCTCCATAGTAATGATCTTCTTCGTTATCCTCAGCGGCGTGACAACGACTTCACCACTCCAAGATACCTACTTTCTGCGAGCAGACACGGCCGGAATCACGGGTGCGCGCGATACCTCGCAATGGACCTACTTCCACATTTGCAGCCCCGGGAACGTCGACTGCACACGTGCGAGCCCTGCCATGCCGTTTGGCCATGCTTGGGCGGACAATGCCGATAATATTCCAGACGGGCTGGGCGGGTGAGTGTTATTCTGAAATCGAAGCACAGCACAGGGCAGCAGCTAACATTGACCGCAGCTCTTTCGCTGGGAATACGACTTCCAAATATTACTATTACATGTGGCGATTTGGCTGGGTTCTTTATCTGATCGGGCTGTTCTTCGACGTGCTCGCCTTCTTCTCGGGCTTCCTCGCCTGCTGCGGACGCCTTGGTGCAGCGATCTCGGGCCTCGTGTCATTGGTTGCCCTGTTCTTCTACACCATCGCCGTCTCGCTGATGACGGCGACCTTCGTCAAGGCTCGCGATGCTTTCCAGGCTGATGGGCGCACCGCCTCCGTCGGCCGCTACGCATTCGGGTTCAGCTGGGGTGCGTGGGCTGCCTTGTTCATCGGAACCGCCCTGTTTTTTATGGGTACACGCCATCGTGATGGCGTCTCCAGCCGCCGCTTCGGAAGGAGTCGAAGCACTAGGAGTCATCGTTCCCACGACCTCGGCAGCAGGAGGGTCAAGGATGATTATTCCTAAATTTTGAGCGACAGCCCAATTGAAGTCTGAAAACGGTCCTCGTCGAAGGAGTCTGTCGTTATAGGACCAAGGGAACCTGGAAGGAGACCTTTTGGATTAGGGGAAGTCCACAAGAAGAATGGCATAGAGATGAGTGGTCTTGGCGCTTCGAGACTCGACAGCGCTTTGCATATAGTTAATTTTTCCAATTACACACTAATGATTGCTAACCCTCTGCCTCGCGCATCGAACTACCTGTCATCACGGCACAGAGACCAAGTCCCAACACCGTCCCAACCGGATTTGTGCACGATTACCACCCTCCACATACGCCCCCCAACATTCTGGATGCCCACAGCTCCCGGACGTCATGGCCATAGTCCATTTGCGTCTCAACATAATGGCAGGGCCAGGACTAACTTCTCACCTATGCCCTCGGAATATTTGACGCTAAGTGCACTTCGCGCCGATCGTGCTTCAAACGCTCTCCGTTGGCCCATAAGCTTCCTGTCCGTGCAGTGAAAGTAACATCGTCCAGTTTGGTGCGCAAATATAAGCTCCAATCTTGTTGAATTTGTNNNCACATACGACCATACCTAGTGGAAAATACGGGATCCCGTCCGCTCTCCCATAGTCAAGCCACTAAGGGCTGGATTAGTAGTTGGGTCGGTGACGACCAGCGAATACCCGGTGTTGTATGTTTTTTGCCTTTTTGGGCGACCGAGTCTGTTTTTTTTTGTTCTCGGGCCCCACTCCGTAACGACGGCTTACCGTTTTCCTCGTTCAAAACTTGTAAGAGCAGCCCTGGTACCGTGAATATGCTTCCAGCCGGCAGTGTCAATCCCAAGGGTGCTCCCTGGAGTTTGACATAAAACTCGGGGTAAAATGGTCATCCACTGGTATCATGAGTACTCCATCTTTATATTTGATCTTTATCTTGCAGTTGCCACTTTTGCCTGAGCAAAACTGGCCAATGAGGTGTAACACTGGTCTAGTTGCCCAGTGTTCACAGCGCCTTCTCCTCGCCCCCCTCTCAATCTCTTCCCCGGAGGAATCTTGGTTCCATTATAGGCCTATTTTGGCACGCGTGAAACACTTCTGATTTTGGCAAGAGAAAGTGTCGTGGAAATTTCTGTGCTAACTCCTGCTACCGAGGACGGGCTCATCGCTTCCACCGAGCTTCAACTTTACCCACAGCGGCACGTGGTCGCTCGTCCCCCGCTCTTGCGGTGAGTCGAGGATGCCCGTGTCGCCAATCCCTCCATTCTCGTAGAGACCTTTCGATGCGATAATCAGATCGACACGGTCACAGCTTGATCCCCACTCGTTCTCCCCCCTCGGATGATATGTATACTTGCGCTCCTTGCCTCGGAGAGCTCGGAAGACATCGACGCCTTGGAAGCAGATCTCCCCACTATTCACGTCATCTTGACCGACGTACGCATCGGCACGCTTGTTATCATCCTGCCCGAAGAATTTCGTGTTGAAATCTGCCCTGTTGATGCAGTGCTGCTTCGGCCAGGTCCGCAGATTTGGGTGGCCGTCCAGATGGCCCCGCGCGACGTTCAAGTCCCCTGCGACCACGACGTCGAAGCCGCGCTTCTCGAGCTGCAGGCACTCATCTCGAAGCTTGGAGTGAAATGATATCTTGTGGTCGTGACGCGTGCCTACGGTCTGACCATTCTCTGGCGAGCGGTAGGGTGCAGATGTTCCGTTTACGGCATACACGTTGATGAGTGCCAAGGGGCGTAATGTGTCCCTCTCGCTGTGACCGCCAGACTCAGTGTCCCTTTCGGGGTAGCCATACGATCGGCGCTGCAGCTCGACGATGCTCACTCGCCCCTCCAGGTCCCATTCGGCGTGGCGAACGGTCGCAACATTCTGGCTGGCAAAGTCCTCGCGTAAAATGGTCCCTACGCCGTAGAGCTTCCCACCAAAGCCTCGGGCGTTGAACTTGTCTCGTGGGAGGTTGACGTCGAGTGTGTAGCTCGAGCTTGCCGTGACTGGATCATTGGAACCGAGAGGCGTGTTGAGGGCCGACAGTAGAGCGGTTGGGGTTTTCTGATCCTGCCGGCTGATCTTGAGTTCTTGGAGGAAGAGCACCTCCGGCCAGTTGTGCCTGGACAGAAACGCGCGGAGAGGGTTTCCAACTGAAGAGAGCTTGCGGGACTCTGGGGTTTCGTTGAGTGGCTCTCCGTCAGAATTCTTCTTCAGCTGATTGGACACTGGTTTGAAGAATGATGTGATTGGGGTGTTCGAGGAGGGGAGAAGCGATTGAACCCCGTTGATATTCCACGAGAAGATGCGGATGGAGCGCATGTCTGACCTGGTAGTGGCTCCTAATTGGATTAAGTCCTTGCTCCCGTCTCTTTCACCTTTTCTTCGTCGCTTGAGAGGCGGCGGACTGATGTCCCTCTCCATCATAATATGTTGCCTTTTGCAGGAACGTCCAAGGCTACGGCGCAAGTGACATCTAAGCTATGCCTTTGGGAAAACTATCAACAAAGGCGCTCACACTTGGTCGTTGGGCATAATTATGCTATGTATGTTGCTCCTGAAACAGTCGTTTAAGTCCCTTAGCTTCCAAGGCAACTTCACTTTTAAGGGTTTGTGGACAAGCAGGATTTGCACGGATGAGTCTAGGGAGCAGCGGCCATACATGGAGGACAAGTGACGTCACAAAGATGAGACGGCTGGTATAAGTAGGTGGACACCATGCTATGACTACGCGGACAAGCTAACGGCATCAAAGGAGGGGACCAATTGTGTCGTGCACTACAAGATGAACCAAAACGCTTTCTATGTCAAAGCACCATGCTTGTGAAAAATAAATGAAGGCAAATGATTCCCGTTTCACGGGCGACTTTGCTTATCACTTAAAAGTGAACACCCGGGTCACATTCACGCCACCATCAGAGTGGCACTGACTCAATTGCCCAATCCGTAAGATATTGGATCAATCAAACTGGCCTGAGATAGCCATATCAGGGAGAATTGTATACACGCCCCAGGCAACTTACATGCAGTTTCAGACGCCTCAGACAAGCGAGGTTCACGGGCAAGGCTTCGTCGAGGCGCCGTATGGTTCCTACTACCCAACAACCTACAACGGCAGCGCTGAGTTGCACGGTCAGATTGCGCCTGGAGAGCTCCCCAGCCAGCGATATTGGTAGCTTTGCTGAACAGCACATCTGAGATCTGGAAGCCTTTTGTCAACAAAAATGCTGAATGTGCGAGGATACCAGACGAGGTTATCGAAGAGGACAAAAAAATGAAGCCACTGGAGTTGAAAATGCTAGATTTAATCTTTCCACTGTTGCTGTCCCAGTCTCGTCCTTACTATCGCATCCGAGTCCACAAATCCTACGGAGCAACGAGCAAGGCAAGCCTTTTAGTAACTAGACCGACAGAGAAAGTTACACATTTTCATGGAAACTGAGTGGCCAAGGCCCGGAAGTTAATCATCTTGTGTCTCGAGTCATCTAAAATGGGGAAAGGGTCATCAAACAACTGCATGGTGTCAGGGCTAATAAAAGTAGGCTTGCTTCTCGAGAGCGTAGGACAATAATCAGCATTGCCAATGAGCACCGCGCTTCAAGCTTGTATCTAGGTATCTCTAGCCCATCGACTATTGTAAACAGCTTGAATACGCCTGGAAAGGTGGGACCAGGGACGGTGTTCCTCTGACAAGCCTGCTTGGAGTTTCACAGACACGGGAAGCTGCTAGGATGCTCTCAATGAATCTTGATGACTAGCGATGGGCAGAAAAGGACCGTGGACCCACTATGAGTCGAAGTGATCCCGAGCACAGCCTGCACTAGCGTCTGTTAATATCCGACCGCAAACTTCGGTATGCGCAGTAACAGGCGGTTTGTGGCGCCGTAAGCGTCCGGGAAGGGCGATTGAGGCTGCAGGCGCGATTTGAAACAACAATGTGGCTCAAGACCATGATCCCTTAGAATGGAAAGACACGGTGAAGATAAAATGGACGTGCTTCCCACATTGAATAATTCCTCATCATGCTCATTATCAGACTTGAATCGCTACAAGCCCCTAAACATCCTGTGCGCTGATAGCAGTTCTCATCAATGATAAACGTCACCACTCATCTCAACCAACAACAACAAACCACCAATACGACGATGGAGTCTCACCCATACCCCATGCCCAAAGGGGTGCATGCCATCGCAGCTAACGAGCTGGATCTCAGACCCGACTCTGAGATCGATGCCGCTCTGCTAGACCCCCCACTACCATCATCGTCATCAGAGAAAAACATCTGGCTTTTCTGGCATTCAGGCTACAGCACAATGCACCCATATACACAGCGTACCGTACGAACCTACTACCGCCGCTTCTCCCCCAAAGGCTGGACCGTCCGCGTGGTCGACTGCGCAGCAGGCTCATCTTGCAACGTGGCCAACTTCCTCGACCTCCACGACCCGGACACTTTCCCCCGGGCCTTTCGCGAGGGGACTATCACGGGGACGTATGCCCGGCAACACACCTCCGACCTGGTGCGGTGGCCACTGCTCCTCAAGTACGGCGGTGTATACGTCGACGTCGGCCTGTTGCCCATCGGCGACCTGGACCGGCTCTGGAACGCGACGTTGGGCGAACCCGGCTCGCGGTGGGAGATTCTCAGCAATAACGCCGGCGAGCCCGACGATTACGACCTGACAAACTACCTGCTGTGCGCGCGAAAGGATAACCCCGTCTTTCGGCGCTGCCATAAGCTTCTGCTGGCGCTCTGGGCAGAGGACGGCGGTAAAACGAGCACGGAGGGCATGTGGAAGAGCCCTCTGCTGCGCGGCCTCCCTCTGCTCGGCCGGAATCTGTCCGACCAGGACAGCAGGGACCTGACGGACTACATCATCCAGGGCCAGGTGATGCGCATGGTCTTGAGCTCTGTCGACGAGGAGGACGGCTGGGACGGTCCGGATTATGTGACCAAGCACATCTTTGCATTGCACTACATGGTCGGATCGCAGCTGATCAACGAGATGACCGCATGGGATGGCCAGAGGGCGTTCGAGTTGATGTCCCTGAATCTGCCCCAGCCAGGCGAGCCCGAGACTGAGGACCAGAAGCTGGCCAGAGAGATTGTTGAGGCGTGCCTCTCGAGGAGCTTCAGCTTCAAGCTGGCTCACGGGATGATAATTAAAGTTCTTGGTGAGACGCTGGGTTCGTTGTGGAGGGCGCATCCGGGCTCCGACGACGTCCCCGGTACCTATGCTCACTGGCTCAGATATGGAATGCTGCATTGGTCTCAGGACGAGTTGCCCGAGCCGATGGAATACGTGAAGATTGCGCCTGTCAAGACAGGGCCATTGCTTAGAACAGAATAGAGTACTGCAAAGTGAGAATAGCAACAAGCCTCATTAATTCAATTGGCCGCCAGAGCGAGTCCTGATATGAAACCATTCGTATAAATGAAGTCCAACTGCATAAGTGACTTGAATCTGCCCGCTCGAATGGAAGTCTGACATGGGCCGAAAAGAAACACGTACAATCAGAGTCAAATCGTCGAGGATCATTGAATGGACTTTCTTCATGACATGACACCGTCAGAGTACCGTCACTCACAATCATTACAAGAACATGGAGCGTAGCAACTATGGCCAGAATGTGAGTGTCCTCAAAGGCTTGAAGCACATGACGCTTTGCGGTCTTTCCGCATGCTGCCAATTATGCTTAATGCTAAGCCTGCGGCGTGGAACGACTCACATTCTTGGCTCACGTAAGTTCAGACTTGCCATCCTCATGATAACAGATCTTGAAGAAGTCGACCGAAGTTCTCTACCGCCTTTCCCACTCTCCTGTACTGAGATCGTTTCACGTGTTCATCCAGTTTGCGAGGGCTCATTTTTACATACTCGTGAATCCGACGAGACACAATAGTGCCAACGGAGTTTCTAGTATCTTGCCGTTAGATGTGATGGATGCGCGTTCGATATGATATGTTACATGAGTGACAAAGACGAGCGCACCGTCTTCCCTCATGCCCGCTGTCACTTACAAATAAGTTTTACCAATACGAGCTCACCCGAGCCGAAGCCGGTTTCCCGAACGCGTAAAGGTGTGGGCCGTAGGGCCTTGCCACTGGTGTACACGGGTTCTGAGCTAGAAATCACCTTGAGACTCTCGATAGATAGACATTGTACCCTCGGTTGGTTCCGAAGGGTTTCATCGCATTGTTTCTAATTCTATCTGAACCCACCAAGAACTGGACTTGGCTCGCGCGAAGCTCGTGGAACAGATCCACGATTGTGCTCGCCATCGTGCTCGCTTAAGCACGGGCCGAAATGACACCCAGTCAGGTCACACTCGAAAGGACGGGATGGGTGAAGGATCGTCGGTGTGAGGATCGCCGCAGTCTGCATTCTAGAGCCCAGAAGACTTGCAGTTGGGCGATGACGTGCTGCTGTGGATTTCCAACGCTAAGAGCTCAGCGGCAGGAGGATTGATGAGGCATATTTTGTTGCTCCTGCAGCAAACGATGTCTGTTGGTGCTCATTGCAAGGGCTCTGGATCTGTCAGTAGTATGGAGTGGGCAGTGACAAAAGAGCTGGGGTGAGCCATGCGCGAGGTGTCATTGGCAGCCAGATATTGCAATTTACTTCCGGATGCGGCAGGGGAGGGTGGATGGGATCGATGCGCCTCTCAGCGATCTGGAACTCGTCCCGGAGTCCACGGCCATGTGGCAACCAGGTCATGCAGTAATTTTTTGATATAGGCCAACCCATCAGTAGCATGCTCTCTTATCTCGAACAGCCTGTCATGCGTAGCTCCATCATCACACAGCACCAACCCACATCCCGCAGGAACGGCAAGATACCACCCCAATTGGGTCAATGAGGGGTCGAATAGATTGCTGTGCATGTGGAGAAGTTATCACCATCTGTGCTCTTCAATCTTCCGCACACACTCACGTAGAAACCAATCGCCAGGAGGGACTTATATAGACAGCCTTCAATATGAATTACTGCTGGACAAGGCCCCGAGTACTCTGTGCTCAAGGCCCAGAGCCACAAAGCCAGCATCCGGATGTCTGGACCCTCGAGTCAGGTCGAAGATTGAGCAAATGGGGAAGGAGGTTCGGTTGCTCGCCGTGGTGGCCACGGTCTGGCTTGGTTAGACCGGGTCCCCTGTAGCAATACGGAGGCTAGGCGCTGTCCGCACAATGGCGTGCGATGGCCGCTTTTTGGCTCCTTATCGCATCACCCACTGCCGTCGCATGTCTGTAACGCGATGGCAAAAACCCTCAATTACGAACCTGCAAATAGGAATAATTCACACGTTACAAGCTCCCGCACCCAGGATCCCTCGGGCCCTTCAGGGCTGCAGACGCATGCTGTGCGACCTTCCTATCCGGGAGAAATCCTGACTTTCATTCACTCCATGTCCAACGCCACGGGGAGTATGGATGGGAAAGATCGCTCCTCGCCATCGGCGACTTGACTTCACTCATCCGTGTTCCGAGATGCCGGCAGCTCATTTTGACTCCAGCAGACCGGGGTGTCAATTTCCTGATCTGCCGTGATGTCTCTTTCGTAGAAAAGCTTATGTAGTAGCCATGCACCGCCAAGTCACCCGGTCCCCCTTTCCCCAAGCCCTCAGCCCTCTCCGACCCGCCTTGTCTGCATTGGCATCTCTTCCAAGGGCTTGTCTAGCTCTTTCCCAAGACAAATAGCCAATTGCTTGCTTGTCTAACCTTGCCTGCCTGCAAGATGCCGAACGCAGGCATCGACCAGGCCGTTATCGTCGGCGGTTTGAACCCCGTCGAGAACAAGGTCTTCCCCACGCCCACCCACGCCGCCGCCGACGAGAAGGAGGTCATCGCCGTGGGTGCAGCACGCGCAGACACCGATGGCACTCTCGGCGACGACAAGATCAAGAGTTCACCTTCTACCGGGGACGATGGTGACCACGAGAAGGAGGACGATGGCCGCAACAGCGATGAGGTTATCATCATTACCGGCGCAGATGCGGCTCGGCATCTGCTCCCCATGCGAGACGACTTCGACACCGCCTTGACGTTCCGCAGCCTCCTCCTCGCCTCTGGTCTGTCTTGTTTTCAGGCTGTCATGAGCCAGATCTACACAGTGGGTGGATATCGCATGCTATGGCTACCTCCATTCACTGCTGACACGGACACTCCCAGTTCAAACCGACGGCAATTACCATTTCAGGCACCTTTATCGTCCTTATCGCCTATTTCCTCGGCAAGGCATGGGCTGCGTTCCTCCCTCGTGGAGACAAGTTTGAGGCTCGATGGAGGGCGAAAGGTGGCCAGGGCGACCGTCCCAAGTGGATCTCTGCCATCCATTTTATCAATCCCGGGCCATGGACGCTCAAGGAGCACGCCGTTTGTGCCATCACGGCGACGTCTGCCTCAAACGCCGCCGCTAGTGTCCAGGTTTTCGCCGCCCAGGATCTCTTTTACGACTTGCCGTTGAGTGCTGTTACCGTCATTCTGAGTACAATCTCGATCGGCCTCTTTGGATACGGCATCTGCGGTGTCATGCGCCCAATTGCTGTTTGGCACGTCGACGCTGTCTACTGGAGTACTCTCCCCACCGTCAAGACGCTCCAAGGACTGCATTGGCAAGACCTGAAGAATTCAAAGCCGCTGCGATACTTCTGGTACAGTTTCGGTGGCATGTTTGCCTATGAGTGGTTCCCAGCCTACATGTTTCCGTGGCTAAACAGCGTCTCTATTCCTGTATGTGGTCTCTTTACTACGTGACGCTCCACCGACCTGTCCCGAGGTCCATGACATTGCCTTTGGGAATCAACCTGCCGGCTTAATCACCTCGGGCAGTTTTCCACGACTCTGAAAAAGTGTTTTGGGACCAACGCTGAGACTTTTACTAATTGGAGAATTTCTAGTGCCTGGCCTCGATGAAAGCTACTGGCAGCAAGGCTGCTGTGCTGACGAACCTCTTCGGTGGATCTATCAATAACGAAGGAATTGGTCTATTCAGTCTGTCTTTCGACTGGCAATATGTAAGATCCTAGCCGTCCGGGGCAATAAGTTAGATACTGACTACGGCATGTACAGATTACCTCCTTCAACACCTCGCTTCCTCTCAAACTACAAGTCCACGCCGCGCTCGGTTACCTCGTCTGCTTCGCCGCTATGCTTGGGATTTACTACACTAATGCATGGGAGTCCAAATCGCTCCCGTTCATGTCAACAACTCTCAGAACAGATGACGGTGGAAAGGTAAGCAGCCTCTTGAAATCAGCGTGTTCGCGCTTTCCTCGCCGGAGACAATTGTTCCCTGGATATGTGCCTCGTAGCTGCAGGAGCTTGGCGATGAGAGGCGCAAAGAAAGACGATGTCCGCCCCATGAGACCTCACATCACTAACATCGGAAACTGCAGTACCCTATATCCGAGGTGTTTACCGGCGGCGTGTTGAACCAGACCGCTCTGGCCGAGAACGGGTTGCCCAGGTTGACGGGCACTTTCGCATATGCCATGTTCATGGCAAATGCTGCCGTGAGTATTCTCCTTCACTGCTGTTTATTCGAATGGCGTGTGCTAATGTCTTACCAGATTGGCGCCCTCGTTATGCACTGCTTCCTTTTCTGGGGCGGAGACATCGTCAGAGCTTACAAATCTGCAAAGGCGGGCCGTTATGATGATCGTCACCACGCGCACATGGCCAAGCACTACAAAGAAACGCCATGGTGGTGGTATATCGTTGTTCTTGTGGTCAGCTTCGTGATTGGTCTAGTTGTCGTCATAAAGGAGAACATTACTCTCCCTGTATGGGCCTATATCGTTTCGCTATTGCTTGGAATATTCATCGCACCCTTGGTAAGCTATCGCCACTCAATGCCGCCGTCACTACACTCTCGAAGAGCCATTTTTAACCTTAATTCTACAGAGTACCTTGCTCTACTCTCGGTATGGCAATGGTATTGCCACAAATAACTTGTCAAAGATGTTGGCCGGCCTGATGTTACCTGGCCGACCCATTGGAAACATGTATTTCGCCGCATGTGAGTTTTCTCCCATTGCAGTCCCATTCAGGCTCCGTTTCAGGATACTAACACACACCAGGGTCACACAATGTCATTTCCAATGCGGTTACACTCTGCAATGACTTGAAGATGGGCGAATATCGTACGTATTGATGCAGCTCATTCGTGATCTTTATGCAATACTGACCGCCTGAATAGTGAAAATTCCGCCTCGTGTCATGTTCCTCACTCAAATATACGGCACTATCCTAGGTGGTTTCATCAACTACGCAGTCATGATTAGCATCGTCAATGGAAATCGAGATCTGCTTGTCGACAGCAACGGTAACTCTTCCTGGAGTGGTGCCACTATGCAGTCGTACAACACCAATGCCACGTCGTGGGCGCTGGCAAACTACCTCTACGGATCTGGTGGTCTCTACTACATGGTCCCTGTCGGTCTCGCAATTGGCGGTGGTCTCGTCATTATCCACCGCATCTTCGTATTCGTAAGTCTGCCATGCAATTTGCAATATTATACTATTTTATGGTTTTTCAACTAACCCTCTAAACCTCCAGTTCGTACCCAAGATCAAGGGCTACTCAACTTCTGAGCTTAACCTGCCACAGTTCATCCAGTACGCTGGCTACATCCCCTACAACGCCAGCCAGACCTGCGTCATCTTCAGCCAAGTCATCGCCGGCTTCTTCACCCAGTTCTACCTGCGCAACTACCGCCCGCGCATCTTCAGGGACTACTCGTACCTTGTCACCGGCGCCTTCGACGGGGCCAGTCTTACCGTGCTGTTCATCCTGTCGTTTGCCGTCTTCGGCGCCGGCGGGCCGTCCAAGCCGTTTCCCACCTGGTGGGGCAACAATGCCGATGGCTACTACGATCTTTGCCCATCGCCTCCTGAGTAGACTCTGAGATTGACAGGTTTGGGATGGTGCGGAATGGTACATAGACTTGTGGGATGCGGGCTTAGACGGGCGGGCTGTAGTGGAGCTTCCGAGGGTGAGGATTGTGGGTTGTTGCCATAAATTCTCGTCTCGAAACTTTGCAGCACCAAATACAATTCTTTTGGCCTCAGGGTCAACACAATCAAGTGCAGCTGTGCTTTGCCCAGACTACCCCTACAGATTGCCCGAGAACATGGTCGGCCCCGGTCTCTGTGGCCATGACTTGTGTGACACCCCTTGCCCGTGTCTTGCCCTACCCCAGATTTTCCTTGGCATGCCGGTGCTTTGGAATGCTTCGCGATCATGCATATCCAATTGAGCCACGGCTTGGCAGGCACTCGGATTTCATTTTGATGGAGGAATCAGAGATTCGCACCTGCAAAAATGGCGGGTGCACCGGTACATAACCCGCTCGCTAATACATATGTAGCCAATTTTCACTTGCAACACACACACACACAGAATTCACATACCCAAACCCATGCCCACAACCAATCCAATACCCAAAACTTAATACCCAGACAGACCTAATT
>JACBFG010000029.1:116644-158629 GCA_013435955.1 Diaporthe sp. HANT25 | reverse complement strand
CCCCCCCCCCCGGGGGGTTTATCACACCCACTGTGGCCGGCAAGCAACACAGGGCTCCTCCATAGATAGGCTGTTCTGGCCGTGTTCAAGGTCTGATGAAATCGGCCCGAAGTCTGTGGTCTTGGTCTCACAGCATCTCAAAGCATTCGGCAAATCATCAACTTTCGCAACGCATTCTGCCTGTCTACCTGCCAGCCCTCACACTACTAAAGACGACCAAGGAATACTATGGCTAGCAACCTTGAGCCGCTAATCCCTATTAAATCCACGTAACGCCAAAGTTCAGGTAGGATTAAGCAAAGTCACGCTCGTGAGCGAAGATAGATTCCTATTGATCACAACAGCCTTCTGCAGCTGTTGCGGTGGCTTGATCTCTCATGCTACTCGTCTTGTGGCGGGGGATCTAGCCACTCGAAGCCTCCGCGCCCCCGCGTCGAAAGCCGTCATCGGGTTTCTTTTACGTGTATCGGATTATTGCAGGACTGGTCGACCCTCCAAGGCGTTGTACTAGCAGCGTCTCGGCAGAGTCCAGCTGTCGAGGCGTCACTACATTATGACAGTCACGATGATCAGGCACATCCATGATACCCTATACTGGTCCATTATCAGAGGGTATAATTTTGTATTGCCTGAGAAAAATTCGTACCGACGCCAATGACCAATACCAGTAAAACAAATCGGGATGGCGACACCGATAGGACGGGTCCCAAGTGATAGCCGTCTCTTGGCGCGATGATGCAAGTCTTGGTGTACTTTGCGACAACCACATCATGATCTAACCATGCATCTCATGGAACTATAAATCCTGCAGAGACTACTTGCCGTCGAATAATATCGACCTTTTAGGCAGTGAGTGCGACGTTCCTTATATTGGAGTCAATCAGTCGTTCCATTCATTCCTCCGAACGCAAAACTCGGCAGTGCACCAGAACCGCCGTCACGATGAAGGACCGCGGAATTGCAACAGAGCGTTCTACCACATTGGACCCTGAAAAAATCAATGCGACGGCTGATCCCGCTACCGAAACTGATACGCAGAGTGTCGACGACCTCGACGGTCCTAACTCTCGGAACCATGTTTTCTCCGATCCAGTTGCTGCAGAACACTGGCGCAACGTCTACGAGAAAGCTGGGTATGAAAACAGACATCGGTTCGACCCAGAATTCACGTGGACTGCCGAAGATGAGCGGAAACTTGTCAGGAAGGTCGATTTGAGGATCATGACATGGGCTGTAAGTGGAATACATTCAGTTACATGAGTATCATACGGAATGTTGAGTACCGTTTTTGGTGTTTAAGACGACGGGTGAAAGTTCGAAGTACATTTTGACATATATACTGACTTGAAGAATGAAGTGGATCATGTTCTGTGCTCTTGACATGCATCGGAGAAATATTAATAGGGCCATTTCGGACAATATGTTAGAGGAGCTGGGTAAGTCACTCCCACGTAACTCCAGGTTGCATTCTTGACTCATTTGGCTAATATCGTCCTCGTACAGGCATGAACACAAATGATTTCAACTATGGACAGACTATTTTCCTCGCATCGTTCCTCTCGGCAGAGCTGCCGAGCGGCCTTATAAGCAAAAAGCTCGGCGCTGACCGGTGGATACCGTCTATCATCGTTGGCTGGTCAATTGTCGCAGGCTCACAGACGTTTCTCACGAATCGTGCCGGCTTCTACGCCATAAAAGCTCTTCTTGGCTTGCTTATGGGAGGTTTTATCCCAGGTAAGTTGGCGCAGATTCTCTAGCATCTTTCCATGTGCGTATCCTTTTATTTCGGTCAATACTAATCAAAGTCCACTGGTAGACATCGTGTTGTACCTTACTTATTTCTACAAATCCAATGAGCTGCCCACCCGTCTAGCCTGGTTTGTAAGTTCTCCGATTTGTCATTACTCACTTACGATAATCTCAGGCTGATATCAATATTCCGTAGTGGACTGCTCTCAGCACTGTGAATGTTGTGGGCTCTCTGCTCGCTGCGGGCGTTCTTCAGATGAGAGGAATTAATGGCTGGTCAGGCTGGTAAGCAAAATCTCCTCTTTTCATGGATCCCCGTCTGTCACGTTTTGGAATACAGAATACATCACTTCAGGATCCGCAGCAGGTTGTTAATATTTATTAGGCAATGGCTATTCCTCCTCGAAGGTCTTCTCACCCTGATCGTAGGCCTCTTCTCTTTCGGCCTCATGCCACCAGGCCCTTGTCAAACTCGCAACTGGTTCCGCGGTTCCAAGGGATGGTTTGATGAGCGAGAGGAAAAGATCATGGTCAACCGCTTACTCAGGGATGACCCGAGCAAAGGTGACATGAACAACCGTCAAGCCGTTGGACCCAAGCTGCTATGGAAGGCTATTCGAGACTGGGAGCAGTGGCCGCTTTATATTGTCGGACTCACTACTTACATTCCGCCGAGTCCTCCGCAGAACTACCTGTCACTTATACTGCGAAATCTCGGCTTTTCTGTGTTCCAAGCCAACCTGCTCGTCATCCCGTCTCAGGTAATGTTTGCTCTGAATCTTTTGCTCGTCACTTGGGTCTCCAGGCGGCTTCAAGAACGGGCGATTGTATCCTCGTTCGCCAATATCTGGATCTTCCCATGGGTGCTCGCTTTGGTGGTGCTGCCTGCGTCTGCATCACCGTGGGTCCGCTACGGAATACTTACCGCGCTCCTCTCCTACCCTTACTGCCACGCCATTCTGGTGGCCTGGAACGCGAAGAATAGTAACGCGGTGCGGACCCGGGCTGTTTCTGCAGCTTTGTACAACATGTTCGTGCAGTCCGGGAACATCATCGCCTCCAACATCTACAGGGATGACGACAAGCCACTTTACAAGCGAGGTAACAGCATCCTTCTGGGAATAACCTGTTTCAACATTGTCTTAATGTATCTTGTCAAGGCTTTCTACATCTGGCGGAACCGAGTCCGCGATCGAAAGTGGAGCGCAATGACGACTGAGGAACAGGAACAATACCTGATCAACACCAAGGATGAGGGGCAGCAAAGACTCGATTTCCGCTTTGCGCATTAGGCCGCAGGCAGACTGGTCCGCTTTTCACGTCGGGCCGGAAAGGATTTTGAAGCTTCAAAAGCTAGATATTGGAGGCTTTTTGAACCGAACAAATTGAACAAATACAAAATTTATTAATCAATTTGGACCCATTTCTCATCAGTCAGAGACGTCTTCCGAAGAGATTGTGCTCCACGTAAATTGTGTTGCGCCTTGTCAAATGCGCCATGGAGCTGGTAAGCTCCGGTCAACGATCATGGTCAGCTTCCTTATTGCGAACCATCAGAGATCAAGCAGATTTTGTTCGCACAGTAGATAACAAATCCGAGCGTATTTGATTCGTAGGTTGCGACGTTCACCTTCATCAGCGGCCTATTCGGCCTCTATGACTGAGCAGGCGTTTTGCAAACGGAGAGGAGCACACGCTGTGAGTAAACTCGAGTTATTACTATCTAAGCTTACAGCCAGTCACCCATTCTTGACATATTTTATTCTGTCTGATTCATTCTATTAGCAAATTCTAACTCGTAGGCAGTGCAGACGCTCAAGTATAAATCAAACTCGATGATCAAAAAGCTTTGAGAGACTTGATGTAAAATTGGCAGAAGTGCGTCTAGGACCTCAATACCTGAGATACTGACTTATCAAATACTCAAATCCAACCAAGTACCGTCCCAGGTGCCCATACTATTTGAAATTAGGCATGGATTGGGATTTTGCAGCTGCAACGATGCTCGTTGTCGACGTTATACTCGTCGCATCATACGTCCTATGGCTCTACATAATGAATCGCCTTTTCCGTGAATACTAGGCATCACCACAGGTGGAAAAAAATACACCACGTCATTGGCCTTTCTTTCTTTTCATTACTACGAAGAACAGTTTCCCCTCTTGGGCATCGCGGGTGACATCTACCCGGGAAGGAGTAGATGCGATCTTCCCCGCAGCCGAAGTCCGGATCTTCGATATCTCCGACCTGTCATTTGACGAAAGCCATTGAGAATTCTAACTATACCGAAATTTTGGTTCTTGCAACCTACAAAGCTCACAATTTCTTATTCCCGACAAGTCAATATGCCCTGTACGATCGTCCGTAACTCCACCGGTGGGGGAACTAATGGGGCTGAGAGCACAGTCAAAGCCGCCAACACCTTCACTGGCGACGTCTGGTGAGTCTACCTAGTGTGGTTGCATGATGATGTCAAGACACCTCAACAGACTGACCTGGCCATCCATCGCTGTATCATGATTCTCGAGCCACATAAAAAGTCAAAACTGACCAGCGTCTCTCAGGATGGACAAGCTCGCCGGCCCCGTGGAAGGCATCATGTGCAATCATGTCACCTTCCTGCCCGGTGCTAGGACATACTGGCACCATCACGAGAACGGGCAGATACTCGAGGTCAAGGCCGGAAGCGGGTGGGTGTGCGACAAGGGCGGGAAGCCCCAGCGCATCAGCGTGGGCGACATCGTGCAGTGTCCGGCCAAGACGGTTCACTGGCACGGCGCAGACGACGGCAGTATGATGATGCACCTCGCGATTAGTCTTGGAAAGACTACTTGGATGGAGGAAGTCAGTCAGGAGGAATATAACGCCAAGGGTGGCCAGTGACTCGGGATGTTACCAAAAACAGACCGCGTCGTTCGATGAGACGTCGTCGCTGCATTTTGCAAACACTCTTTGACGTTGTGCACTTCAGTGCCGTTACGCGAGTGGAATTTGCTCTCCAGGAAGGAACCGCAGTTCAGAGCAAGCCCTCGGGAAAAGAATATGAGTCAGGCATCTATGGACTAATATTTGAAGCTGAACATTCTTCCTGAAGTGACCACATCATCAGCAAGCAGTGGTGTATTTTTCCTCAAAGACTTGTTCTGTGATTGAAGTTTGTAGGACGCTCATGTGGACTTCATTTCGAGCCGAAACCACTCAGATTTTAGTCACTACACCCTGACATCCTTTGGACGAAGAGCCGATGTCGACTCTTAGATAACAACTCGCTCACACCCGAGAGAGAAAAGCGCTTTATGATTCTTGTGGGACCTCCCGTTCCATCAGCGTCATTCAGCTCGACTCCTCCGTTCAGCTCCTGATCCAGAATCTGCTTCATTACGGCCTGCCTCCTACTCGGCTGTGCTGCTGGCATCGTCACTGTCGATCGAGGGCGTCCTCCAGCCACGGTCCACCTCGGGGATATTCTCGCCCACCCTGTCCTCGTGCGGGTTTTGTTCTCGCCATTTCTCCTCTCGTGCGGCCCATATCACAACCTTATCCCTTGACTCCTGACGTAGCTTCCTGCATTCTATGCAAGGCTGCTTCTTCGCCGTCCATTCGCCAGACCACGCTTCATGATGGTGCCGGCAATTAATTGGTCGTATTTGACGTCCTCTTGCCGATGAGCAAACGGACACTGCCTGTGTGGAAGGTATAGATATCAGGTCTCCATCTGCATGTAGGCAGTCCGGGCAGCAAAACTTGTTGAATTTAAAGGTGCACATTATGGCTGGGGAGATGGAGAGCTCCGAGTGATTTGTTTATATTTAGTTCAAGGTTCCCGGCTGCGCGTTTCTCGAATTGTGATTCCGTGCTGAATGATAGTGATCATGATCTATGATGAACTGAAATTCCGAGGACCGCCCGGGTCTAATGTGTGTTGCCTCGGGGGCTTTGTCAACTTTGTATCGTCAGGGCACGCGATCTTTCTTTCCTTCCTACCTGTGTTGCTGGCAGCTCCTTACTCAAGGCACCTGCTAGCTTGCCTCCTTTTCTTCAATTTTGTGTCGCTACTTCTCGCCGCCCATGAGCTGCCTCCATGCAGAAGGCTGAGACGCACTTTCCCTCGCTGGAATGGCAACTAAAAAGGCATGCCCACCACCAGGCAGAGCAGTATTCAATGGAGGAGAAGACCATGTTGATGTTGGAGTCCGACGCAGCCCCTATGGCCCGATGGCCCACAGTGCCCATTCCGTCACTCAGCATTCAAGTAGATAAAGTAGATGATCTTGTCGCTCATCGGGCAATACATATCGGACTTGTTTTAAACGGGAAACAAGACAAAGTCATTAGGTCCGCTTAATCAACAGTTTATTTCCGACTACATTCGGAAGACACCAAACTTCGTGTGCCCAGGTTTGACCTCATTCCGGCCGGACATGGCAGCCCGCAGGCCTAATCCTAGATATCGCCTCGTATGTTGAGGCGGAATTACTCCGTCGTCCTGTTTAAAGCAGGTGCAGTCAGCATCAAGATATTCGCATTCTGCGACAGCATCAGAGGGCCGGAAGATCACTCACCCATAACCTCGCGCTTGAGTAGACAGCATCACTCTCCTTCTCGATCCTCTCCTTCAGGCCCGTATCCACGGTCTTCCCTACCGTCTCCATCACCGCTGCCAGCTGCTCACCGCCCATGACACCGATCCTAGCATTGGGCCACATCCACAGGAATCTCGGTGAGTATGCCCTGCCACACATGCCGTAGTTGCCAGCACCATAGCTGCCGCCCACCACGACTGTGAACTTGGGCACGTCGGCGCAGGCCACCGCAGTGACAAGCTTTGCGCCATTCTTCGCGATGCCTTCCCTCTCCGCGTCGGTACCAACCATGAACCCACTGATGTTCTGCAGGAAGACGAGAGGAATTCCCCGCTGACTGCAGAGCTCGATGAAGTGCGCGCCTTTCAGGGCAGATGAGGAGAACAGGATCCCGTTGTTGGCAACAATACCAACCTGTTGCCCGTAGATATGGGCGAATCCTGTCACAAGGGTGGTCCCGTAGTCGCGCTTGAACTCTGAAAAGGCGGAACCATCGACCACCCGGGCTATCACCTCATGAATGGGAAGGGGTTTCCGTAAGTTTGTGGATGCTATGCCCAGGAGTTCTGTTGGGGAGTAAAGTGGCTCGGAGAATGATTCCTTCTGTTGTGGCAAGCCCGTCTTATGAGGCCAGTTCAGATTACTGACGCACCGCCTGGCCAACACAAGGGCATGCGCGTCGTCCACTGCCAGGTAGTCAGTCACACCTGAGACACTCGAGTGCATCTTGCCTCCGCCCAACTCTTCTGCGCTGACCGACTCTCCCGTAGCAGCTTTGACCAAAGGTGGGCCGGCGAGGAAGATGTGACCTTGCTCCTGTACGATGATGCTCTCGTCGGACATGGCAGGGACGTAGGCGCCTCCTGCTGTACATGGTCCCATGACAACGGATATTTGCGGAATCCCGGCCGCAGACATGCGTGCCTGGTTGTAGAAGATGCGGCCGAAATGATCGCGGTCCGGGAAGACATCGGACTGATGTGGCAGGTTCGCACCACCGGAGTCTACAAGGTAAATACACCTGTGTGTGTGATGCCACAAAATTAGAATCAGCCCGGCATTATATGGCAAGGGAGTGAGAGCCGGGCTCTTACGGTAACTTGTTCTCCTGCGCAACAGCCTGCGCCCTCAGATGCTTTTTCACGGTAATGGGATAGTATGTGCCGCCCTTCACAGTGCTGTCATTGGCAACAATGACGCATGTCACGCCCTCCACGACGCCCACACCTGTGATGATGCCTGCGGCGGGTACCTCGGCCTCTGGATATAGCTCATGGCCAGCCAGCCCACCCAGTTCCATGAACGTGGTGCCCGGGTCTACCAGCGCCGTGACCCTATCCCGAGGCAGCATCTTCTTCCTCGCCAGGTGTTTCTCCCTTGCCTTTTCCGGCCCGCCCCGCTGGACCTTGCGCGTGAGCTCAGTCAGGCGCGCCATGGCCTCGTCCATGGCCAGCTTGTTCTCCTTAAACTCATCGCTGCTCGTGTCTATTGCGGACTGGATCGTGGAAATCGCTTGTGCCTGGTACGGAGGCGTGAAGGTGGCGATGGTTCGCTTGCTCCCGTTCCCCGTGGGGAGTATGGGGACGGCGGGTCGTGGGTGGCATGGGAGCCCCGGGCGAGGACGAGGGTGGATCTGGATCTGAGTCCGGGGTAATGAACGAGCCAATTGAGGGATGAGACCTCGTCTGGAGCTCCGAATCGACGACATGGTGCTCGAGAGGTGCTGCAGACTGGCGATCTCTCTGCAAAGAAGGCGAGATCACGTTTGCTACAACAGCATCGAGGGCGGAACGCGGCTGGGGGACGGAGAAGCGAGGGACAATTCCTAGATACCTTGCAGCGTGACGTTGAAGTCGATCTTCCACGGATCTTGTGCCTCGGCCCGCGTTTAAGCGATCACAACCGCGATTGAAATCCGGGGACTACCTGCGATCTTGGGCCGAAGCAATGCGATGGCTAACAACGACAACCCCTTCCAATCTCTTGGAATAAACAGTAGTTCCCTTGTGATGGGGCGTGACACAACTTGATTTCTTCACTTTTGTGCCAACTGACCACCCCTAGCCGACCATGTCGAGCACGAGAGTACTTGGCCGCCTGGCCCGATCAGCGCGAACCCTCCCCACGGCATCTTCGCCAGCGACCCTTGCTATCCGCAACAGAGCAGCTGCAGTCCCTGAATACCGGCGATGGGCCTCGACCTCTAAGCACCCGCAGGGCTTCGTCGCCCCCACGCAGGCTGACCTCGAAGAGCTACGTGAGCGGGTCCAGGAGTTCACCAGGCGCGAGATCACCCCAGAGGTGGCGGCCGCGACCGACCAGAGCAACGCCTTCCCGCCCGAGATGTGGGGGAAGCTGGGCGAGGCAGGGTTCCTGGGGATCACTGCGGACGAGGACGTCGGCGGGCTGGCGCTAGGATACCAGGCACACTGCATCGTCATGGAGGAGCTGAGCCGCGCCTCCGGGTCCATCGCGCTGTCCTACGCGGCGCACAGCCAGCTGTGCGTGAATCAGCTGCAGCTGAACGGCTCGCCGGACCAGAAGGCCAGGTACCTCCCGGGCCTGATAGCCGGCGAGAAGGTCGGCGCGCTGGCCATGAGCGAGAGCGGCGCGGGCTCGGACGTCGTGTCCATGCGGACCACGGCAAAGAAGGTAGACGGGGGCTATGTCCTCAACGGCTCCAAGATGTGGATCACGAACGGGCCCGATGCGGATTACATCGTCGTGTACGCCAAGACGGAGCCCGATGCGGGGAGCAAGGGCATCACAGCCTTCATCGTCGAGACGAGGGGCGCAGAGGGCTTTGCCTGCGCGCGCAAGCTCGACAAGATGGGAATGAGAGGCAGCAACACGGGCGAACTCGTCTTTGACAACGTCTTCGTGCCTGAGGCCAATGTCCTTGGCAAGATCAACGGCGGTGTTCGCGTGTTAATGGAAGGTCTGGACCTGGAGAGACTCGTTCTCAGCGCGGGGCCCCTGGGTCTGATGCAGGCAGCGCTCGACGTGGCGCTACCGTTTGTGCACACGAGAAAGCAATTTGGCCAGCCCATTGGCACATTCCAAGCGATCCACGGCAAGCTGGCCGATATGTACACCAAGCTACAGGTCAGCAAGGCTTACACGTACGCCACTGCGAGGGCTGTCGACGAGGAAGGCATTATCAAGACACAGGACTGTGCCGGTGCCATACTGTACGCTGCGGAAAGGGCTACGGAGTGTGGCCTGGACTGCATACAGGTTCTTGGCGGTATGGGCTACGTGGAAGAGATGCCCGCTTCGAGGATACTGAGAGAGTAAGTCTTGCGCCACCCAGACTTCCTGAACCACCTGCCCAACCCCGCCTCCCGCCCCTGTTGCCACTATGGACGCTCGTACTGACTTTTATATCGCAGTGCGAAATTATACGAGATTGGTGCCGGTACCTCTGAGGTGAGGCGCATGGTCATCGGTCGTGTCTTCAACAAGGAGTATGCAAGTCACTCGATGTGAGCGATTCGGTATGGGTTGGGACGAAAATCAAATCACTTCATGTATGAGCATGCAATGGCGTTCAGGCGGGATTTCTGTTTCTTCAGACACTCATGTAGTAACCATGAGGAATCAAAATTCACTCAATTATGCAGTGTCCAGAATCAGGCTACCTGCGATAGCGTCGAAGCGTGGTCGCCCACGCGTGCGTGATCCCTCAGTCTTTGGGGGTGCCATCTTGTATTACCCGGTGCAGTCCAGCTAAGAATTACCAAGTTCGATGTGGTCGTTGCACATCGGCATGAATGGACTCCGGTGGCATGATCATTTTCTGTCGGCCGGGTTATATTGTTGCCGAAGGTAAATGCGAGAGCTGGTGTGAAGCCACACGAAGATGATGGGAGAATTTCCATCGTGTGTACAAGCATAGAGAGGATTCCTCATGTCACTTGAGAGAGGTTCGAAGTCGTGCCTGTTTCAAGCAAGGCTGCTTGGCGCTGACCCATTTTCCATGTCACCCAGGCTGTGCTGTGCGTAAATAGATATTCGTTTTTGTGGATGGTCTCTGATCTAGAGACTGGCTGTTGCATGATGCAGGAGTACGGACCCTGACCGCGGTTAACTGTACCCATCGTTGCTTAGTGGTCCCCCTTGTCAAAACCTCACCACCGGTACTGGCTGTCCTCTTACTTTTGGTTCATAATTTGAACAAACTCGTTGACTGTGAATCTGGTCAGTCTTGAGCTAGCGTGAGTTCTCTTCTGCACTCACAGTCTATGGTACCGCTCCCATCCGAGTCAGCAAAGTGAAGCATCTCGTCGATCTCAGCCTCAGTAAGGGATTCGCCAATCGACTTCATGACCTGTCTGAGCTCGTCCTTGGAGATGGTGCCGGTTCCATCGCGGTCAAAGACCTAGAGTTTTTGATCAGCCATATTGCCATGGAGACTGCGGGCGTGCTTTGGAGAGCCCACCTTGAACGCCTCTCGGAGCTCTTGCTCTGGGTCCACGTCCTGCACTTTGTGTGACATCAGGGCCAAGAACTCTGCACGCCGCCTGTCAGTAAATAGCCGGTTTGTGTCTCGTGACTAGGTCAGGCTACGTACCCTTGAAGTCGATGGTGCCATTCTTGTCAACATCGACCTCGTCGACCATGTCTTGGAGCTCGCCATCGGTGGGGTTCAGACCGAGGGAGCGCATGATTGTCCCAAGCTCCTCCTTGGTGATCTCACCTGTGAAACACACCTGGTCAGCTCACACTCAGTCCGCTCGTTGCATGCATACATGGAGGGTCTGTTGGTGCTATCCACAAGGTCTGAGATAGCCGCCAGAGACTGACCATTTCCATCCTTGTCCTAAAGTGAGGACAGATCAACCAAGCCGTCAGTCAAAAGTACACCTTGGCAGTAGGCCCGAGGCAGGTTGAAATGGGCGTGGGACTAACAAAAACCAAGAAAGCTTCCTTGAAGCTTTCGATCTGCTCCTCAGAGAGCTGCCCCTGGTCGGCCTGTGATCGGACGAGGCGGTCAGTCAAGCAGCTAGGCCGGCGCAGAGCCTCACGCGATCAGAGAGAGGCGAGGCCTGCCGAGGCTTATCCGTGGGGGAGGGGTCACCACCAACCATGGTCAGTCTAGTTTAAAAATGTGTTGCCGGAAGTGGAAGAAGGAGGCTGTGCTGGAGCTTCAGGGAGGTATGCAGGAGACAGAGGCTGCTTGTATGTAAGGGAGGTATCTGGCCGTTGAGTCCGTCGAAAGAAGCTTGTCAACTACGCTGGCAGGCTGAGTGGGGTTTCCCTCACCCCACCCCATAAATAGTACGTCAAAAGTGGGCATCCCTGTTTCAGGGTGCTCCCATTCATTCGTCCTCGCCTGGTCCTGGCCTTCCCGCTGAAGTCGGTCTCGGGATATTGTCTGTTAGTGCTGCGTGTGCGGCTCAGTGTATCCACCATCCCATATTAACGCGTGCTCACCCTGACCAGAGCACAATACTACCCGCGTCGTCATCCGAGGAGCCGCGCTGGCGATAGCATCGCATCACCAACATGTCTCGCCTATATGCACGCAATATACACAAGGACAGATGTTCCACCTTCTAATTTACCTCCGAGTCATAACAAAAATGTGCAACCCGCCAAACGGTCGTCAAGCCAGGACACCAGACTCCCCTGGTGGATCATTCAACATGATGTCTTGGTAAATTCACATCGAGGTTGTTTGTGTTAAATACATCGCACGTGTGGCTATGGTATGTACAAGAATCAACTGCACCACTCGACCCGCGATCGGGACTTGTAATGGAGTTTCACCTCCATCGAGACTCACAGCCTCTCGTCTCATGAATGGACGTGGTCGGTCGCGGTTCTTCCAAGCGGGAAGGCAGAAGATCTGCTAAGCTTTCTTTTGCACCTCTGAATTAAAGTTTCTCTCTACTAAGTATGGCGAACGGGGTCAGCGAAGATTTGTCCTATGAAATTGTATGACTGCGTGCAATGGTTCATTAAGTTCTCAAACTATGGTAGTAACGTCAATAGCTCGCAGCCATGTTACCAAGTGTACGATGTACGATGTTGGCAGATGTTGAGATGAGTAAAATTGCATGCGTACCTAGGTACCTACCTAGGTACCTCTGTAGTTGTGCCAGTGTTGACCGGCATTTATTCGCTCTTACTGCAGAAAGCGTCACACAGTTTGATGAGAGATGCGCGTAGATGACCATATAATATTGCTTTCTCCGACCATGACATGTTTCGTTCTGCCTATTTCCCGAGACCAGCCACAAATTATCTTACAGTAGTTCTCACCGTTTACATGTTCC
Source organism: Diaporthe sp. HANT25 (assembly GCA_013435955.1). Classification (NCBI taxonomy): domain Eukaryota; kingdom Fungi; phylum Ascomycota; class Sordariomycetes; order Diaporthales; family Diaporthaceae; genus Diaporthe; species Diaporthe sp. HANT25. Next base: position 146,016 of record JACBFG010000029.1, on the reverse strand, counting down.
CCTGCATAAAATGAAGGATATCTCTCAGCCTGAACATAACCTCATACCTCCTCCTGTGTTGGAAAACCTTCATTATATCCGTCACCCACTTCTTGCCGTCCTCCTGGGCAAGCCGTTTATGGTCACCCGACCCTAGGCAACCCCAGAAGCACTTGCAGAATGCGTCATCCAGCTTCTCTAATTTGCTCAAGCTGTCTGCGCTGCCGTCCACATCGTAAAGCTCAGCCTTGGTCATCATGAACCCCTTCATCGCCGACATGGCCCACTTGGTGTCCAGCCAGCGCTCCAGGTCGTCGTCCTGCTTCTCGGCAAAAGCCTTCCTCGCCTTCGACTTCAGGTTGGCCATGCGGTCGGTCGGTGCCTGGTTGGCGGCATTGAAGAGCTGGCGCAGGAGCCTCAGCTCGCGGAAGCACCGCCTGGCGGCCTCCTCGTCGAGCAGGTCGAAGAAAAAGCACCAACGGTCCGTGATCTCCTCCGGGGAGCGTGCCGTCATGGCCGGGCGCTTGATCACCTTGTTGTTCTCTGTCGAGGCTTTCGGTGTCTCAGGCGGCTCGAAGCTCTCCTCCAGGCGGGCCGCGATGCTGTCACGGACTCCGGCCTTCTCCTCTGAGGAACGTGGGGGCGCGACAGTCTCCTGGATCTTGTCGCACATGTCCAAAATCTCCCAGACCATAGCCGCGTGCCGGGGCGCAACCTGTGCCGCCTCCCTGAGCTGCTTCACCCACTGCTTGTCGAAGGCCAGCCTCTCCTGTTCGGCCTCAGAGAGCACGACCCAGCAGTCACGGATGCCGAACCCGTCCTGCCCAGGAAGGCCAACGTCTCCTGATGGGCTGAATCGCCCCTTTGTGGACAGCAGAATCTTGAGTTTCTCGGCCATGGTGCTCATCAGGTGAGTGACACTTTCCCATCGCTGCTCTTCGTTACGCAGAGTGAGTGCGAGGCACAGTGCGAATTTCCCAGTCTCATGGCCTAGATACTCCTCTGCCTGCCTCTTCAGCTCGTCCGCACTGAGGAATTCGTCCGCGAAATCAGCTTGTTCAAGCTTGTCAATGCTTTCTTTGGTGTCCTTCAAGTTCGCCTTGCAGATCTTCCTGATGGTGTCCACTGAGATCTTCTCCTTCCTCTTCGGTGGGCCTTGTTGAGCCTCGTGTGCCTTCTTGGTTGATAAGACACTCAGACGGCGCTTCAAAGACGGAGCTGAAGCGGTGTCCCTGTTAGGAGAAGGCGCTCTCCTGGCTGTAGATTCATTGATACTCGAAAGCAGCGAAGAGATGCTAATCTGGTCCAATACTCCGGTTGGTTGCTGGTAGAGAACATCGACATGCTGCTGCAGGGCCCCTGAGCGACCAAGCTGGCTGCCATGAATATTTTGGCCCAGCTCTATCAGTCCCTGTGCAACATCTGGGTGCTTCATTGCTGCCGCAACCAAGAGCCGAACAAGATCGGGATGCAGATTGGCCTTGGGGTCGAAAGCCTGGATCGCTTCCGTAGCTGCAGACTGCGGGTTGTCGAGCAGCCGCAATGCCCTGATGGCAAAGACGAGGGAATCATCGCCCTCGTCTGCTTCATCATGACACTCCTCGGACGAGAGTTTCCGAGGCAGAGTCTCTGTGGCGTCTGTGGCGACGGAGTCGTTGGTGAGAATCGAAGCGACAGATGCCATCGAGTCAGGCCGATCTGCCGTCGGCAGAGATGTCGGCAGCTTCTCAAAGATTGCTGCCATGGTGCTTGTCATAGATATGGTCAAGCAAGTTATTTATTGGGGTTGGGGTGTAGAGGCACAGTTCGTCAAGACCATGCAGCAGATTGGGACGAAAGTAGGTGTATCTAAGGGAAGAGACGACGAGATGGCCTTATGAGCCGGTGCATCAGGCCAGTCGACATGGTCGGCAATGAATAATGCCATTCCACACAAAGCCATCATAGTGAAACGCCTCAGTCGGCGTCCCTTGTCTTGGGCTGCGCTTGTCGGTGCTTGATTCGAGGGAAGGGTGTGTGAGAGTTCACTTGGCAGCGGTGGTATGTGGAAGCGATCAACGTCTAAAATTAGGGTTCAGGACGCTTTTCTCCTGGATTGAGCAGTATCAGAACCAGGTCACTAGGAAACAGCCGACTGTTGCAAGATGCAGACCACGCCAGCACGGACGGCTTCTGGAACTGTTGTTCTGTGATTCCCTAGTGCCAGCCATCGGGGTGTTGCATCGCCAAGACATGCCAAATGTTTCGAATGCTGAGCAGAAACACTCTGGGCGAGGACCCCTGATGCAGCCAACGCGAGTAAAACATCTTTACAACGGCATCAGATGGTGGCAACCAATTGTAGGAAATCACCGTAGAGCTGGGACACGATTCAAAAACAAATGTCGCGTAACCAAGACGTACGCGCTGGTGTTGGATGGTGTGAAAGTTTTTGTGCCGGGGGAAAAGGGGACGGGGGGCGCGTGTCGGCTGGAGATCGACCAGAACATACGTCGATCAGCTAATTCCGATGTAGCATTCATCACAACTGTCTTCGCAGCCTTTGAGTTTTGCATAGCTAAAGAAGTAGATAGATTACATTGGGGTTGCTACATTCACTCGTAGAATGCCGAAAATACGTAGACACATGCAGTGAGCCAAATGCCGATCTTGGGTTTCTTCGGGAATGATGATGTCCACAGCGCTGAACCTAGGATGTATTCTCCTGCAACGGGCAAACAGTGGGGCAAACTTGTAACGCCGAGATCGATTTCTCGAGTGTACACACCTTCACAACGAGCCCGGCTCGGACAATGTTCCAACCTGTGGGCTCCAGAGATTCGGGCCTTCCTCTGTAAACTCTATGCCGGATTCGGTGATTCCAAATCCACTCAGCAACATTGAATCACTCACCTCAGCAATTACATTGACTTGACAATTCCCTGTCGACGTGATATCCTTGGGGCAAGTATGTGAAGGCAGAGAGACAGAGAGCGCCATATTCTGCCTATCTATCCACGGCGCGCCTATATATAGTATCTCTCTTAATCAAACCAGCTAAGACCTTGAGGTGACAAGCGAGGATTCTCATGCCTCTCAGCTGCGGGTGCTCCCGTTTTATTATGCGTTCGAGGCTCACATGATAGTCCCAAAGTAGACTACAAGTCAGCAATGAGGGAAAACTCCCCATCCGAGTCTTCGCGTAAACATGGCAAGTTCTTGAATATGTTACGAAATATAATTCGGTATACCATATAAACAGCAATGTTGTCTCGTTAGTGTTTTATAATTCGGAGCCTGCCGGCATCACTACTGTGACAATACAACGAGCAGACCTGAAGAGATGCGTCTCCAATGACATCCCTGCCAGGTACAAACATAGCTTGAACAACGCAGCGTGAGCCTGGGAGACTTATTCCAGGCAACGTGGCCACCGGTCTCCAAGACCTGAGTTGGAGACCTGAGCACATGGGTCCTCAGCAGCAAACTCGATTCAAAACTGTCAATCCATTCACAACGACCCTGTGGAACCTTTTATGAAACATTGAAGCATCTTCTAGGGTTGCGAGCGCATCCCGTCTGGGCGATACGGGAGCGGGCTGGGCTTGTGCTTGGCCACGTGTAGTATGGATATCATTAGATCCCCAACGTAAGCCGTATATGTGGTGATGCCCACAGGGATTAGAACAACAGCTGCGCAGTGAAGTTGCCCGGATGCAGACAAAGGCAGAGAGTACGGGATTAGATCTTAAAGCCTGAGGTCACGAGGATCTGGTTGGTTCTGTTGATGCGGGGGACCTTCATTGTTTTCTCAATGCAAGTTATTCTAGCTCTTCGTCTTCTTCAGAAGTGATCTGTGAACCCGAGTTTCAGGAAGGCTCATTCGCTGTCCAAAGAGCTCAAATATGGATGAGAGGATTGCATATTGATAAGAATACAGTTGAGGACCGCGCCCATCTAAGGCTTCAATTTAAGTAGATGTCTAGAACCGCGAATGAATGAAAAGTCAGATGAGTATGCTCTCATTTGTTGTGCTCACGTCTCTGGTCCCCCTTTCCTTCCATTACAAATAGATTAAAGTAACGAGATACCTCGATGGGTTTGCGCGTGGCCTACTAGAAGGGAGGAATTCGTCAATGCTGTTTCTCGTGAAGATAGAAAATTGTGGCTCGGTTCGTTGAATCTCGTTGGATATGTAATCGAGACGAGTAATGGTGTCACTGTTTTGTCTTTGATCGTAGAAACCTTGCACTCGCGCTTTTTGCAACGTTCCGCGAACCCGACTGAAGACAGTTAAGCATGACAAATATTTGTAATCAGGTGGGGCCGTGCCATAAGACATCACGGCAGTAGTCCAGACTTCAGTATAATCTCGGCAGAGTTCGCCAACCTGTGAAGTTGAAAAGAGCACCCGAACCCGAAGGGTATCGCTCCCGTAATGTCTACAGCAAGGCTGGCCACCGCCATTCTCGCAAGCATGCCGAAACCCTTGATTTTCCCAGCCATTACCGAGCACAGGTCCACGGTCATTATTGCTCATGGATTCGGCGACAGTGGGAATGGATAGTACGTGAGCTCATGCTGTCATTCTCCGTGCACTTTAGCTTTTTCCCATGTGCATAATACTGACACACACTGCAGCGTCCCCATTGTACGCAACTGGCAGCAAAGCGGCCTCTTCCAGGACACAAAGTTCATCCTCCCGAGCGCCCCTTCCATCAACGTGACTTCGGTGAGCACTTTTCCTCCGGCCTCATCGAAATCAACACAGTAAGTGCCACTAACAAGGAGACCCCCAAAAAGGTCGGCGGGCGCTCGGTCCCAGCATGGTTCGACATCCGCGGCGAGCGCGGCCCGCACGTCACCTTCGAGACCCTGACGCGGCAGAACAACGACGAGGAAGGGATGCTGCGCAGCCGGGACTTCTTCCTCTCGCTGGTGCGCGACGAGGTCGACAAGCACGGCGTCCCCGCGTCGCAGGTCATCATGGGCGGGTTCTCGCAGGGGTCCGTGATGGCGCTGCTGACGGGCATCACGGCGGACGTGCAGCTGGGGGGAGTCTTCTGCCTCTGCGGGTACCTGCCGCTTGCGGATGCCGTGCGGGAGAGCGGCCAGGGAGGAGGAGGAGAGGCTGGAAAATTCCCCCATGCGAGGGAGGGGACGGGCATGGAGGTCCTGATGGTCAACGGGGAGAAGGATCCGATCATGAATCTTGAGTGGGTGGGGAAGTCGAGGGATATTGTCAAGGAGCTTGGTTATCCCGTCGACTCCAGCATTGTTCCGTACGTTGAGCTCCGTACCCTTTGCTCCATCATGCCTTTGCCCTGCATACAGCTTGCTGACTTATTTCACCATCCTATAAAGTGGGCTCGGCCACAGCATAAACCAAGATGTGCTCGACAAGGTGGCGGCGTTTATCAAGAAGGTTCAGGAGAAGGGCAGAGATCAGCACGATGAGCTCTAGGTGCCGTGCCGCATTGTAGAAGGAATAGAATGGGGACCCCCTGTACGGAGCACAACAGTCCCAAGCGCAGTCAATTTCGAATATAATTTTTCGCAGATCGCTCGAACTTGCGTTGGAGTGCTACTATAATTTCATGCTAGAGCCGAACCTCATCCAGATGTAACTCCTTAAAACCCTCTTCGACGATCCACGATCTCCCCTTTTCAGGCGTGTACAACGCCTCACACGCCCTCCCGACAACAAGCAGCCCCGGCGGCCTGCTCCCTTCCGCCTCAATGGCTTCGGCAACGAATTCGAGTGTCGTGCGGATGACTCTCTGATCAGGACAAGAAGCCCTCTCGATGACAGCACAGGGCGTCGATCTCGGCCACAGACTTCTCGTAGCCTTCACAGGCTGTGCAACATCGCTTGTCTCTATCATTTGGTGAACGACGTCCTCTGCGGGGCTGGGTCCCTCTGGTATTGTCTCCGTTGTTGTTGTGGTGCCTGTCCTCTCCAGTTCCGAAGGCAGATGCTGGGTGAGCTCGGCCACAAGACCAGTGATGCGGTGTAGGGCCATGAGGAAGACGACCGTTCTGCTTGCAACAAACTCTGGAGGCGTCGGTGGTTTGCCCTTTTTGCCCGTTCCGGTGCATACCAATACCTGGTCTGCAACGTCTCGTTGCGTAGGCGGTATGCCTGCAAACAGCGGCGCGCTCAGGGAGCTCGTGATTCCAGGCAGGACGACGACCCTGTCGCCTAGACCATTTTGGCGGAAGTATTCGACCTCCTCGCCTCCGCGGCCGTAAATGAAAGGGTCGCCTTGTTTGAGCCGTAGCACCACCTTGCCCTGCCTGACGCCCGCAATAGCCTGTTCCAACAGCTCCTCCTGAGCCTTGTCGGCGTTGCCAGGGAACTTGCGTGCGATAGAGACGGGCGTCCGCCGGGGAATGAGATCCAACACGCCTTCGGGTACGAGCTTGTCGGCCAGGATGAGGTCGGCAGACTGGATCGCCTTGTAGGTTGCTCGGGTAAGCAGGTCGGGATGCCCGGGTCCGGAGCCAGCGAGGATGATCCTGCCGCGTACGCTAGCAGAAGAGGCGTTGCTCCTGCCATCTGCTGATCCTCCAATGGCGGAGATGCTGGTGGAGGTGCTGGTGCTGCCAGAGTATGATCTCAGCACGGCTTCAACATCGTCGTCGCTGATGGCTGCCAGGCGTTTGAGCGGCCAATACTCGCAGACCTGTGCAAGCCAGCGCATGCGTCTGTGCTTCACAGCGTCCACGTCTTCCTCAGTGACCAGCTTGTTGAAGTTGGCCGTTTGCTCAAGCCCCTCCTCCTCTTCTCCCGCGATAAGAGCGCCACCGTTGAGAGCCTCGTGAAGCAGGTGGTCCTCTTCTTGAATCCTCCGTCGCACTTCTCCCAGCTTTGCGCAAGCGGTCCCCAGCGTGGGCGGGAGCGATGCCGCGACCTCGCGACGAATGCGGCTGGCGAGGCGGCATCCCCTCCCATTGGTGGTGACGCCGATCTGCAGCGGCCCGTCACTGTGCGTCGACAGGATGGAGAAGCTGCAGAGGCTGGGATTGTCCACCACATTCACAGGGATGCGGTTGCGCTTGCAGACGGCTGAGATGAGTTGCGCCGACAAGCCCTCGCCCAGGGAAACGGCATTCGTGGTTGTGATGAAGACAGCATCGACCACGTTGCCTATCTCGTCGCGTCCGCGAGTGAGGGCAAGATTTTCGGTGAAGGGCCTGCGTTCCCACTCGACCCGGCCTGACTCAATGAGGTTGACCAAGCCATAGTGTAGAGGCTGCGTTGGTGGGGGCTCGGGCGCGATAAGAATAGGTTTTGCGCCGGTGGCAAGAGACTGCTCGCACCGCTTGCCGGCGAGAGAATTGCTGCCGATGATGAGGTGGACGTGAGAGCGACAGTCTGTGGCAGTGAGGAGAGACGTGTGGTATGAGGCTGCCATTTTGTGCACAGCTAGTGTTCTAGAGGTATCGTTGCCGCGTCTGTTCTGTTCTGTAGCCATTTATTAGGAATTAGAGATACATTGGATGCCGTTATCAGTCCGTCCTGAGCCGCATGACGCCATCCCGATAGCCGGCCGCCGGACCGACGAGCCCATTGATCGCTTCACATAACGACGCACTTCTTGTCCTCCTTATCCTTCTTGACGCTCATCGCCACCCGGGCGGCCTCTGTGAAGGCCTCGTTGACGCCGCGATTGCGCATCGCGGAGCACTCGAGGTATCGCATCGCATTTATCCTCCTGGCGACCTCTAGGCCCTGCTCGTACCCGATCGTGGGCTTTGTGCTCGCTGGAGGGTTGTCGCCGCCGGCCGCGTCCTCGTCCTGAGCCTCTCGCAGGTCGCATTTCAGAGCGATCAGCACGACCTTGACGCTAGGGCAGTGTTCTGTTATCTCGCCGACCCATTTGCTCTCGACGTTCTCTAAGCTCTCGGGGCTGTCGACGCTATAGCACAGCATGATCAGGTCGCTATCGTCGTAGGAGAGGCTTCGTAACCTGTCGAACTCCTCCTGGCCTGCAGTATCCCATAGCGACAGCTCGATGTGGATGTTGTCGACGAAGATGTCGTGGACGTAGTTCTCGAAGACGGTGGGCTCGTAGACGGTAGGGAAGTACCCTCTTGTGAAGACGTTAAGCAGAGATGTTTTGCCACACGCGCCGTCGCCCAGAAGGACGAGTTTGCGCTGGACGGTCTTGTTGGTCGCCAGACAGGACATTGTGATGGTGGTGATGGAGGAGAAGATGGTGTTGTTGTTGCTGGGACGGTCGCTGGAACAGGCCCGTCGGGATTCGAGTTCGGGGCTACTTGGGGTTGGGGTTGGAAGCTCGGACCCACACCCACCCTTCCATCCCTTCCCTCGCACTGAGTGGCTTCCCCGTGCAGGTTCCCGCCTCAGGGGAGATTATCCAAAATGAGATTATACACCACTGCTTGTGCGAGATTAGCAGGCTTTCCTGCTTCAAGTTGCTCTACGATCCAGGTGAGATATCCCACATGAGGACGTTGCATTGTGGTTTTATGACGTTGGCCTGGGTGAAGGCAATTCCGAATTGGGGCAGAAAGTAAGGTAGATGTCCCCTCGGGGGTGGGAGGGGGTGATGAGGACCATTGATGTTCCCCGAAGCAGCATACGCAAAGGAATCACTCAAATGTCGCCTATCCGAACATATGGCATTCTATGAATCATGAATCCTTGGAAGAAAAACCAACTAGGCCAGTAAGACTCCTCTTGCGCCAACAGGTTCGATCGCAGCTCGTCGCCTGACGATCTCATGCATGGTGATGTTAACTAAATAAATCGCCTGCATGGTATGCGAGTACGGCCAACATGACCTGTTTGGCTATGGGAAGCCAAGCTTGCAGCAACAAGTTTAGCCATATAACATGCTGCAATATAGAGCAAGGGGGTTCTGATAATCTCTTTTCTGGTTATAAGTCGTCTGAAATCCACTCTTATTATCGGTAGATGACGCCCCTATATTTGGCTCCGCTGGCGCTCCAGATATCATTCCCCTGAAATCGGTAGCGCCCGACCTGTTCATGAGGCCTTACGCCCTTTCCGAACAGCACATATATATACATCTGGATGCATATGTAGCCCACAAATGATTTCACGTGCCCTGACGCGAGCTCGTCGCAGCATGCCTTCACAGTAGCCAGATCACGCAAAGTGTAGGGTTGCGAATGCTATACCTGCACAGGTAAAGCAGGGAGGAGTTGCGACAAGAGCCGACCCCGGGCAGGCTCATCTTTCCCTACCTCTCAGTTGATGTGTTTTAAGATGAGCAAATCTGCATCAATTCTTCCCCAAAGGACGGTGGCTGTCTTCTCGGCCGACAATGACGCCCGATGCCGCTGAGGCCAGGCACATGACAGCCCAGCATTGTCGACAAGCTCACCGGAGAGAAGAGTTCCTGTTTCATGCAGCACAAATCACCCTCTCTCCCGCACTCATATCTCCTGAGGGCAGGGTTTTGCGCCTGCCAATGGGGCACCCGACGGCCTGACAAGTGGATGGGGGCCAAGAACGGGCAGCTACTGGGCAAGGATGAAACAGTGTGCCCACCTGGTGCGTCGACCTGGCCCGCCGCATTGTACCCAGCATGCTGGTAGGCTTCCGGGCCAGAAACTATCGTGGTCGCCGTCGGCACTTGCGGCTCACGTGGCACAAATGACCAGCCGCAATGTGTAGTGCGGGGTTCCATCCGTCGCCTGGACCGCGGGGAAGGCAGAGTAGGTGCTCCGTTGGCGATGCTGTTGTACTTTCGTGCAGCCTCATCATGGAGTAATCGCGAGTGACAACTACCGGCAGCGCCGCCCAAGTCCAGCTCGAACGAGCATGACCACAAATGCCAGCGATATGGTACCCCGGCCAGTGTTTTCTGATTCAAAAGGCACTGTGTGCAAATGATATTCTTTATTTCCAAAAAAAAAAGAAAAATGTTTCCCTACTCTGCTTTGCTTGGCTTCGCTTTCATAACGGAACGACGTGAGATATGAGAAAGGGGAAAAAGTGCTCCGCTCCCGTACTTGTCTCCTTGCCAACAGGGGTCCATGATCATCGGAGGAATGCCGGGCAGAGCAATAGGATGGCATAGTGAAAGCCAGCTGGTGGAAGGAGAAACGCCCAGAACCAGCCTGTGCCTTAACAATCCGATCCAGCTCGTCCGAGATGGGACGGGAGATGTGATGGACAGGCCACAATGCACCGTATTCTTCATGCAGAGCTGGCACCTTTGTATCCCCGGATTCACATGCCCATCTTCAGCTATGATTCAAGGCTCGCAGCTGGGCTCACGCTGTCAAGTGGTGCAGCGTGCAATGCCGGCTTCTCTGCACTCGCCGGTTGCAGCCCCTGCTTCTTGCGCTCCATCACCTCCTCGACCCATTGCGCGACCTCGACGTCGCCTGATCCCTCGTTGATGGAGAGCTGCTTCGCCGCCGCGTCAGCCAGGTCGTTATCCATGGCTTCCGACTCGGCCTCTGCTTCTTCAGTAATTGTCTCGGGCTTGCTAAGGGACTTGATCCAAGGGTGTTGCAAAAGCATGGGATACGTATGCCTCTTCTTTGGGTTCTTGTTGAGACAAGACTTGACGAAATCGCGAGCTAGTGAGGAGTAGCCTTCCGCGGGAAGATCTGGCGGGTCGCCTTCAACGATCGCCTGTGATCGAATGCCTGGTTAGCCGAGAACCTCTTGAAATGTGGAGAAGATGCGTCACTTACGTTCAGCTGGCCGAAGATGGTAGCAGAAATCTCCGGTGGGTAAGGGTATTTGCCCATTGCACACTCGATGATGGTCAATCCCAAGCTCCAGATGTCGCTTTGAACGCTGTAGGTTCCGTCCGCGCCCGCAGCCATCGCACCACCAGATATCCGCTCAGGGGCCATGTAGCTCTGGCAGCCGATATTCGTCTTCGCAATACTGGCCACAAGGTTTCCGCTGACTCCGAAATCGCAAATCTTGACCTGGCCCCGAGAGTTGACCAGAATGTTCGTCGGTTTTACGTCTCGATGAATGATGTTGTGCTCATCTTTCAATGACTTCAGGCCCATTATGGTGCTGTAAGTGATTTTCTTGAGCACGTTCTCGGGTATCCCGCCATCGTACAGCTTATCAATAGAACCTCCATCCATGTACTCGATGCACATATACACCGCGCCTTCCTGGAAGAAGGCCCCGTAAAAGTCGATGATGTACGGTGAAGAACACTCGTGGAGGATGACCAACTCCTTCAGGATAGTTGTGAACTTGGCCTCGTCGAGTTCTAGCCGGATCTCTTTCATTGCCATCACCCGCCCTGTTGTCCCGTCGGCCCTGCCGGCTCGAGGTGTCATAGGTGAGCCCTCGCTGCCTGACGATTCATCTTTTTCTGACAAGCTCGAATTTTGCCTAGAGGCAGCCTTGAAGCCGCTCAGCCCCTGGCCAAACCTCGGTATCTTTGGCCTTGCATGTCGGACCCTGTACACCGTGCCGTAGTTTCCCTTTCCCAGCTCGTCAAGGATATCGACTTCATCTAATGAGATGGAAAACGCAGCGCCGCTGGCAAAGTTGACACCAGTCCTCGTGATGGTTGCTGCGCCGTCAAAAGTAATCCAACCTTTTTGCGTGTCGATATAGTTCTTAAACTCGTTCATCTTCGAATCTCCGCGTCCTTGATTCTCCGTCGAGGACGTTTCAGAGCCTCCGTTCATATCGGACAGCTTTGGTGTTGGGGCCGGCGAGGGTCCACCCGGGAGACCACCGAGCTTCATGGCCCCTCTTCGGTCCGCTAAACTAGGCTTCTTCGCACCAGGCACGACCGGCGCAGACCTCGGAAAGCCCTGGGCCGGTGGTCTAGACGGCCCGCCCATGCCGCCTGGTAATTTTAAGTTGCCTGGAAGGCCTCCGGGAAACCCTCTCGGGGAGGCTGACCCGGGCCCTGGTGACGGAGAGCCCATTGGATTCATGCTAGGCCGTGGCAGACCCGCCCGCTCCGCCTGCAACGCACGCGCCTTGGCCATGAGATCCATGGGCAAGCTGCTGGCAGCCGGTGGAGGCCGGCGGGCGTTGTTCAGGGTGCCCGTTACGCTGGAATTGGGGTGGATGCCGAGGCCAGGGCTATGGCCCTGCGGATCCGAGACGGTTCGGAGAGATGGGACACGGCGAGGGGGATCTTTGGCGGAGAACTGAGGCACGGCATCGGAGGACGCACTAGGGGGGTCCAGCGGCGTGCTGGCTTCGGAGGACTCATCGGCGTCGGAACCAGGGGAGGCGGGGTTGCTTTCGACCTGCTCATCCGGGGTGGCCGGTACAGACGAGTCTGGAGAATCTGACATTGTGGGCGAAGCGGAGGGCAACAACACGCAGGCGCGTCTGCAACGAATTTTTGAAAGCCGGGCTACCTCGTGATCTGCGGCATGCGGCTGCTGGGGAGAGTCGAGATAGGTCTACAGGTTGGGGATATGGATTTGTTCCTCAGCGCTCTGGACTTAGTGAGCCAGACTCTCGGAAGGGGTGCCGAGCGATTTAAAGATAGGAAACGCTAGGGCAAACTTTGGCTTGCTGGATCGTATGAGTCGACAATGGCGGCGGAGAGGGAGCCCAGGGACGCGGTGAGGCCGAAATCTTGGGGTCGGCAGCTTCGAGGCAAGCGCGAACCTTAAAAGACGACAACGGAGGCCAAAGGAGCGCCGTGTGAGGTTGAGCAGAGTTGCGTCGGGACTGATCTGGCAAACAGGCAAACTAGGAGATTTTGAGCCTGACAAAAATGGCCATGGGACGAGTGAGGTCAAAAGTAGGTGAGGTGAGGTCTAGTCGGGACCAAGACAAGACGGGACGAGATAAAAAAGAAATCGAGGCCAGATCCAAGTCAGATATTCGACGAGGTGGCAGTAGCGCAAGGTCGAGGCCCTCCAAGTCCAGGTTGAGGTCCAAGGTCGCACGCCAACCAGGTGCTGCGAGAGAGCTTCTGATCTCTTGCGTCAGAAGGTCTGGAAGATATGGGTCTTGATTGGATTGGCAAGTGGCAGGACATGGAGGAGACGGTACATGGCAGCGATTTTGTACCCGCCAGGATTGCACATATGTACCGCGCAGCACAGCCAAGGGCAGAGGAAGAGCCCAAGGCTGGGAGAGGAGGTACTTCTCCGGCCTGCGACTCGAGACGGGCTGCTCTCTTCAGTCCTCCCTGTCACCCGGTCCCCTCAGGCTAGCCCGGTACCTGCGATCTGGCGTGCTCAGCATGGCCTGCACAGGTACCTCGAGATGTGCACGCAATACAGTCCAGTAGTACCCAGGTACCTAGGAAGGTACGGCTCGCAACGCAAAGGCGGGCACAATCTAGGGAACGCATGCCCCGCAGTCTCCAAAGAAGTCTAGCTTTATCTGACAGCACTCCAAGTGTCAGACTCACTCACTCACTGGTTTGACTGTGCAGACTCGTCTGTTCTCTTCTCGCGGGCCAGCATCCAATTGGGTTTCTCCCTCCGAACCCCTCCACCTGCCTCTGCAGTACCTGATTACGTCGATCTGACTCTGGCAGACAAGAGAGCCACCCAGTAGGACCCAGCAGGCAGGCAGGTTGCAGTAGCTGCGAGTCCCACTCCAATGGGCAGCAGCTCAGCAGCCGCGACCGCAGAGTCAACTAATCGTCATTGTGGAAGGGCGAGGCGCTTCTCCAAAACGGCAGCTGCTTCACTCGAGCCGTGCATGCTGGCTTGTCGGGCATAACGTCAGGGGCCCCCTTCTCATTGAGCCATACCGTTCTTTCAGTGCTTTCATCTTTCTCTACTAAAATAGGTGCTCAATCCCAGGCCCGCCATGCCCACAAGGACAGCAGCTTAGCCCGGGCTGGCCTAGCTCCCTTTCAGTCAACGGGGGCGGCATTATTACGGCGTGCCCCCCCTCGCCAGCCCAGGCGAGGGAAAAGACGACGACCCCCGCGATGACGTTGTAATGGAGCGGTGGCTTGGGAACAGGCGGAACTGACAGCGTCTGCTCCACTTATCAATGCACACATGAGATGCTTCTTCGCCCAGCAGCCCAGGTTGGGCCGGCACTGGCGAAAGGGGATATGCATCGCTGCATACTGCAGTACATACAGAAAGTACATGTACCGGCCCGCAGCATGGCAGAGGCGAGGGGGACAAGGGTAGAGATGGGCATCTTGAATTCCATCTCTGCTAAAGGGTGCAGTGTCTGCCATTGGGCCCCGAAAATCAGGTTTCTCGCCTCCAGCCGATCGCCCAGGTCTTTTTCCTATTCGAAGGTCCTGAAACGTACGGTCAGCAGTTTAAGTATGGCAGCCGAGATGAAACAGCAGGCAGCTCACTCAGACCAGAACAGATCAGCAGTGCAGCTGGGAGCCCAATTGGCCCTGTTGCAACCTCGTGTGGATGCTGACGCGGTGCACCGGTTCAACCTCAGAATCCTGTCCTAATCGCCAGGCTAGCAGGCTGGCTGGCAAGCTGGCACTCCCAGCTCTCGCTGCTCGACTTGGGACACACTGGCGCCGACGTCCTGCCGCCGGCCGTGGCTGGAAGCTGGAAATGTCGGTGGATTTGTGATATTACAGCAGCGTCACCGCCGCCAAACAATACCATGACAATAATGCAATAACGCAGCCACGTTAATACCACAGGACATGCCCACGTTCCCTGCTCGGTGACAGCTCTAGCTCGAGCTCAATCCGGAGCTTCACCCACAGGCCCAATCGCTTGCTTGCCAGACGGCAGGGGCAGCTGTCGACTGCCAGGGAGCATTCCAAGAAACCCGCGTGCTGGCGCTAACAAGTCTGCAGCTATTCCTGTATTGTGCCCCACCCTCGAGCTGCAGGCTTCCCTGGATGTCGTGGATGAGGCGTCATGGGGAACTTTTAAGAAGTGGCCGAGAGGCCCAGATCTGATGTACGTGTACAACAGTCCAGGCTATCAGCAACCTCAACACCAATACATCCAGCCAATGTCAACACGAAGACCTTGGCGCATGGGCTCGTGAGTGAAGAAAAATTCCCTGAACTGGACGTTGTCACAACCAGTCGCGCATGCCGGCAGCTGAGATTATGTGAAGAAAAAAGTGAGCAGGGTGACGTCATTCCGCCGACTAGAGATACCCGTCCTGCAGCCATGAGATGAGGTGACGTTTTTCTGCTGGTTCAATTTTAGGATCTGGTATTTGGCGCGAAAAGAGAAAAAGGAAGAAGCGAAAAAAGAAAAGATTCCTAACGCAGGCAATGGCGGAATTCGCGCCGTCCAAGACAACTACCGTGAAGAAGGTTGGACAACAATGATCCACCCCAGAACTTGAATTCGTCCTGGTAAAAACCTCGTGATTACTGCCCTTGATGACTTTTCTTTGGTAGCGACTCGTTTTAACATCCTGTGGGCCGCATTTTCCCCAAATACCAGTGAATAGTTTGTCGAAATAGTCGTCATCAAATTGCCTCACGGGGTTATTTGTGGGATTGTGCAGCCAGGAACTTCACGACATGGTCTGCGGCCTTCTCACTCCTACTGCTCGTCTCCCGAGTCGTTATTCCGGTGGGAACCACTCCGCTGTCGACGTGTCAAGCCGTTTCGCAGCCCGTGTTCTTGGTCCGATGCTCCTCCGGGGGGACCATCCGGTCGTATCACCGCAGCGCGGCCGGGTCTGTTGTGAAGCAGACCGCCCGTTCTCCCAGCACGGGCAAGACTCGCTCTGATAGGCGTGGGTTCTGCCGGGCGGGATCGTGTTGCACACGAGTAATAAACTTGTTGACTTCCTTGGCAGTATAAAGCACCGCCACGTCGAGAGGACGAGGGGCGGGGTGCAACTTCACAGTTTTCGTGTGTGTTTCGCGAAGGTGTAATTTTCTGTTCGCCCAAACGACGGCGGTAACACATGGATTGGAGGTTTGCGTGGTGGTGCGTGTTAACTCTATGCCAACCATTAACACATGGTATATCACTGCGGGCGGAGGGAAATGTCCTGGGTTCAATCCTGCTAGCCTGCCCACAGCAACAGCGTGCATGAGGTGCTGTGCTGTACTATGGTGGCAGTACTGCGGTGGTGTGGCAATGTGGCATTGGGGGCGTCGTCAGCCACTTCTGGGCCGTCTGGCAGTTCTAGCAATCCGGATGCCTCCAAAAGTTACTCCAATCTTCAGCCGTCATCATGCCTGTCATCCCGTGCTGATCAGGGGCCGTATGGTTGGCTGCCCTGACGGAGCTCCAGGGACAAGAGGTACGCTCCGATGCGATACCACCTCAGCAGTGACCAATCACTTTTTGGGAGAGTGCCCGGCGGGCGTGAGAGTGCCCTTCTTGCAGCCAGCGATGTGATCTGGCCTGAGCGTGCTGCGGCGCGCCCAGAAGAAAAGACCCAGCGGGCCTGGCGGGCCTCCCGTCTCGTGTGTGGTCGGACGCCGGTCAGGCCAGCACGTCCAGTATGTGCCCTACAACCATGCTCCTGCATCTGGGGAAATGTTTCGATGAATCGACCGATGCTTCGCTAGTTTCAAGTCTCGCGCTCTTGGCCCCAAGGAACCCTAACTTCAAGATCGCTAGCACGTCTCCTCTGTTTTGCCGCTCTGCCCATCAGCCACTGCATTAGTGTCTGTCCAATTGCGCAAGCCCCCGAACACGGCCTGATGAGTGACTGGAGGCACAGGTCGAGGCAGATGCAACGATGACGGTAGAGGTGACTGTGACTTGTGATGCCCGGCAAGTCTTGCACTTGTGAGTTTGCCTGATCTGCGCTGCTGTGGGCAACACGGAATGTGCTGCACGTAACGCGTGTGGAGCTGCTCAGCCCGTGGGCCATTTCGATGCTGGATGGAGCTGGAGCTCTGTAAGGCTGGTACGGTAGAAGGCAGGTCCTCCTACTGGATCCCCCGGTCAGGAGCTGTCAAAGGGGCCTCCCAGACGCAATCCTGCTGCAGCTGCAGGTTCTTTAATTTAGCTTTTCGGCCGCTCCAAAGGGCGACTGGTTCCTCGCACGCCAGGCCCGTCATCGCTTGTCTAATCCATCAAATCAGCCCAGTCGGCGGCCACTTCTCTCGCCCAGCCCAGCACTGCCCGACCCGGACCAGCGAACCCCCATCAAAGGGCCAGCTTGGCGGCACACCATATCGCCGCCTCTGCCCATTCCCTCGCCCACTGTCGTCCAGGAGGCGACAACGCATCCAGGTCAGATTGTGACGTCTTGGCAGGCTGCGTGAACCCACACGAAGCGAGAGAGAGCGAGCGCCTGGACCCAACCAGCGGAAACTTTAAACGTCAGGTCCCATCGAAACCAGGTGCTCCCCAAATCCACAACCCCATTAAAACCTCGCACGTCTCCACGCCGCCGCGCCTCGGTCGCAATCGGTCTCCGATATAAGATACAATTTGCCTCTCTTCATTAGAGAGTGATCTTCCTCTCCCGACCTCAACACAACAGAATCAGAGAGGAGAGTCTCGACAACCCATCAGCAATGCCTTTGTCCTTTCGCCTCGCCAACCCCGAGGCCGCGCCTCTCACGATGGCGCAAACATCACCATTTGTCGTATTCACGAAGCCCCACGATTCTCACCCGTCGCTCGACCATCTTATCTTGCTGGTTTTCGAGGCTGTGATGGAGGTGGTGTGCGTCAGCTTGCCCGGATACATCATCGCAAGGCTAGGCCACTTCGACGCAGACAAGCAAAAGTTCCTGGCGAACCTCAACGTGATGCTATTCACGCCATGTCTAAGTACGGCTCCAGACGATCCTTCCATCATGCGAATATGAGGGATTATTCATGCTAACGGGAGAACTGCAGTCTTCACGAAATTGGCCTCACAGCTCAACGCCGACAAGCTTATCGAACTTGCTGTCATTCCCATTATATTTGTCATACAGACGCTCGTGTCTTACTTAGTAGCACAAGGCGTCTCCCGGCTTTTCGGATTTCACAAGAGGGCCTCAAACTTCGTCACGGCCATGGGCGTAAGCAGGGACCTAGTGCGCCTCGTCCGACAAAGAGACGCGTGTTAGCTGACAGACTTGTGTTACTTAGGTTTTCGGCAACTCGAACTCGCTCCCGATCTCTCTTGTGATATCGCTCTCGCAGACACTCAAGGGCCTCCATTGGGACAGGATACCTGGTGACAATGATGACGAGGTCGCCGCGCGTGGCATTCTGTATCTGATGATCTTCCAACAACTTGGCCAGCTAGTCAGATGGAGCTGGGGCTACCACGTCCTGCTGGCTCCCAAGGAGAAGTACGACGACTACGACGACGAAAGGATTGAAGAGGGCCGATTTGCCGGGGACGCAATGGGTAGCGAGGAGACGGACAACCTACTGCGACCTGACGATGATGATGAAGACCCCGACGATCACCGGAGCAGCGCATCAGACACCTACGAGCCTGCTGGTCGCACTCCAGTGGCGAACCAATCACGCTCATCCCTCGCTGATCTCATCAACGACAACGGTACTACAACCCCGAGGAAGAACGCGAACGGCAAGCATCACTACAAGACGAACTCAGCCCGACCCAGCACTGCGGACACTCTTGGCAGCCTGAATAATGATAGTATCCTCTCCTTTCCTCGCATCCGTAACAACGACGATGAGCCCGAGATTCCGGAGGGCATTAAGGGTTACCCAGAACGCTGCAACCGCTGGGTCAAGCAGACGAAGACGAGGACGAAGGCCGCCATCATTAGGAAGCGCCAGGAGGCGTATGCCCGCCTGCCGCCACCCCTCCAGCGCACGGTCGACTTCCAGCAGGTTGTCGCGGCCAAGTTGAGCAACTTCCTGTGGGAGTTCATGAACCCGCCGCTGTGGGCGATGCTCGCGGCGGTGATCGTTGCTTCGGTCCCGGACCTGCAGAGGCTATTCTTTGAGGAGGGTTCGTTCGTCAAGAACAGCGTGACCAGCGCCGTCAGCTCGAGCGCCGGCGTGGCCGTGCCGCTCATTCTGGTCGTGCTGGGCGCCAACCTTGCGCGCAACACGCAGAAGCGCGACGGTGAGCCCGAGGAGGCCGTCATCGGCAGCAAGCTGCTCATCGCGAGTCTTGTCTGCCGCATGCTGCTGCCCACGGTGATCATGGCCCCCATCCTGGCCGTCTTCGCCAAGTACGTGCCCGTGAGCATCCTCGACGACCCTATCTTCGTCATCGTGTGCTTCCTCCTCACCGGCGCGCCGAGCGCGCTGCAGCTTGCGCAGATCTGCCAGATCAACTCTGTCTACGAGAACGTCATGTCCAAGATCCTGTTCCAGAGCTACGTTATCTGGTAAGTCCACTCCATTGGATATGCGCTGTTATATCGTGATTGCTAATGAGCTGAATTTCAGGATCCTGCCCTCAACCCTCATCCTCGTCATGCTTGCGCTTGAGGTCGTTGAGTGGGCTGCATGAGGCACAGGTGCACAACAGCCCTCGAGCCATATCATTTCTCATTTCCTTTTCTCATAACTTTTCTGTGTGAGCCATACACAAAACATACAACAGGGTTACAGGCGAAATAAGCATAGACGGCTGGGATTGGTCGTGTTTAGCAGCGGCGTTTTTGGTTGGGTGTAGGGTCTTTGGGGGAATCATATAATACCCCCCCTTTTGCAGCGCAACCTTTTGTCTCGACTGATTTGCGGGGTTGGCTTAAACAGTAAATAGGCTTGACACCGGTGGGACAAACCAACAAGGCCGGGTCTCGGTTGACAGTACGGCATTGTAGGATAGGCTTAGAATCAAACGAAATACCTAGGCGGGTGACCAGGCTCCAGTGTACAATACAACTGGCATAATTATATCACTTTGAGAGGTCCTTTCGGAGATGTTCTGTACGAACGCGGCAATTATTCTGAAGTAACTCGGGCTTTTCCATGCAGGGCATGAACTAACTCATAGCAAAGTCGCATATGTTGATCTACTTGGGGTGTATCATTGCAAAGGGGCGCTCTACCTACAGCTACTCTTGCACTGTATGCTCAATTTTGAAGATGCTGCAAACTACTTCCTCAAATCCATCTAGTCATCTATCTTAACTCTATAACAACTTTTCAAAGCGGCCCAAAACCACACCTTTGTCACCCGTAGACATACATGTAGTGGACGTGATAGATGATTCCAATCCGGAAAATGATCCGTAATCTTGTGTCCACAAAGGACGGACAGCAGCGAGACGGCCAACCTCATCCCGTACCTTTTCGCATAGGCTCTATAACTCCTTTGCTTGAGCAAAATCTCCCGACCTCTCAAGTACTATGCACATAAGAGCTCAGCAATAGGACCGGCCCTGCCTTGAAAGAGATCGTACACATCGGCACTCATTGTCCCCCGCTCATTCACTCGCAAATGCGCCCGCCCCTCGCACATGGATTCTTGACGTACTCCCTCACTCCTCAGAAGCAGCTTTCGTAGATCCCGGCGCCTCACACAAGCCTGCTCATCCCGATCAACTAACACCATTCACCAGGACAGGCTGCTGGTCGCCCGCGGCCGACCTCACTAGCTCCCAGTCCTTGACGTTGCCCTTCCAGTCGCTTATCCTCACCCCCTTGACGGCAACAATAATGACCCTGACCTCCTCGCCCGCCACGAAACACCGGCCCCCGTCCTCGGTCCCGGAGGCCGCGCCGTCCGCGCCGGCCCGGGCGCCGCCGCCGGGCTGGCCGAAGGGGTTGAAGCCGGCTGCGGCGTCGTCGTCAAAGGTGTTGTTGTCGAGGTGGGCCTGGCGGTAGAACCTCTCCTCGTCGGTCCCGGCGTCGACGACGCGGGCGCTTCCGTTGATGGTGGCGCTGATGCTGGACATGGCGCTCGTGTTGAGGTTGAGCAGCAGCGAGGCGAGGCTGGAGCGGTTGGGGGAGACGGAGGAGGCGCCGCCCGACAGCCGGCGGGCGTTGGTGGTGGGCGGGCGGTGCGAGACCCAGTCGTGCACGAGCAGGGAGACGTGCGGGTTCGTGGTCAGGTTGGCCATCTTCTTGGAGGCCGGGTTGGTGGTCATGACGATGACGGGCTCCGAGGGGGAGTAGGGCGAGGAGGGGAGGTAGGTGTAGTTCATGAGGGAGACGTTGGGGATGTTATCTGTGCATGTCGCGAGGTGGAGCTGGTTTGGTGTTGACATTGGTTAGCAGGGGGGCTTTCGTGATGTGGGTGGGTGGTGTTGTGTCGCGCACGTACAAAGCGGGCATTCTCGAGGCACTGGATGACCTCTGGCGGGAGGGACGAGGTGACCTGACGGTTGTTGTCGCCAATGGAGGCGGCCGCGTTAAGGGGTATTTGGGACATGTTCGCGTGAGATCTTGTGCTAAGCCCGCGATGTGGTCTAGTATGGTGCGAACTGAATCGGGTAGTGTGGTTGCAGGCGGAGAGGTCGATTCTGTATCTCTCCCACATGCAGATCTGATGACGGGCAGACGCTTAGCTAAGGAGGGGCTCTTGGTGGGCTCGATCTTCCCATTTTCCCATTATGACCCCTGTCGGCCCAGACCCGCAGTGACGTGGGGGGATTCCCCGGAGCCGGCAGGGGTCTATACTGTAATGTACAGAGGCCTGTTGGCGTTCCCCGGATTCTAATAATCGAGTGTCAACCACAGCAAAGAATAATCTGTAGGAACTAAACCACACGTATCTAAGTTCTTGTAGCATCAGGAAACCACTTCTCATTTTCCTTGAAGGAACATCAAATAGCCAGCCAATACCCGTTATTTGTCGCATCGTCCCCTTGCAGGTCACCAGGGGATTGGAGCTCTGGAGGAAAGTGCTCGGCATAACACTCTGTAGGCTTGGAGACGGCTATTAACGGCTGACCTCCAATTGTCCTTCACCTCGGGACGGACGACACCCTCAACATTGCGTCTCCCGAGGTCCCTTGCCCTTCGACAAGAAAAGAAAGGACAGGGCCAGTTCCTCTGCCGGTGATGTGAAACTTGCCTCGCCTCTCAATTGACTGACCAGACCTGTACTCCATAAGCCACAAGCACCACCACTTCACACAAAACATCATGAGGTCCATCAAGAACGCCCATCGGCGCCTCCCCCTCCGCCCGGTATCGAGGGCCTTACTTTCCACATCCACATCCACATCCTCCTCTCAGACCTCAAATCCAAGCATCACGCCCATAAAATCCGTAATAATAGCCAACCGCGGTGAGATCGCCCTCCGCGTCCAACGCACCGCATCCAAGCTCGGCATCCGCACCACAACCCTCTACACCGAGGTCGACCGGAACGCCCAGCACACCACGGCCACCCCATACTCCCACTCACTACCCAATTATCTGGACGGCGACCGCATCATTGCCCTCGCAAAACAGCATGGCATCCAGGCTCTCCACCCGGGCTACGGCTTCCTGTCTGAGAACGCCGCCTTCGCCCAGAAGTGCCAGGACGCCGGCATCGTCTTCGTTGGTCCTCCTGCCTCGGCCATGGCCGACATGGGCGACAAGGCCCGCTCCAAGGAGATCATGAACGCTGCTGGCGTGCCCTGCGTCCCTGGCTACCACGGCTCCGAGCAGGCCGTCGAGGCTCTGCAGGCTCACGCTGTCGAAATCGGCTTCCCCGTGCTGCTCAAGAGCGTCAAGGGCGGTGGCGGCAAGGGTATGCGTATCGTCGCCTCCGAGTCCGAGTTCCCCGCCCAGCTGCGCTCCGCCCGTGCCGAGGCCCGCGCCAGCTTCGGCGAGGGCGGCGAGGTCATGCTGGTCGAGAAGTACGTCGTGCGCCCCCGCCACGTCGAGGTCCAGGTCTTTGCCGACAAGCTCGGCAACTGCGTCGCCCTCGGCGAGCGCGACTGCTCCGTTCAGAGACGCCACCAGAAGATCCTCGAGGAGAGCCCCGCCCCGCTGCTCGACGATGCCACGCGCAAGGATCTCTGGGCCAAGGCGAGGACTGCCGCCCTGGCCGTCGGCTACGTCGGTGCTGGCACTGTCGAGTTCATCCTGGACAGGGACACCGGCCGCTTCTACTTTATGGAGATGAACACCAGGCTGCAGGTCGAGCATCCCGTTAGTGAGATGGTCACCGGCACCGACCTGGTCGAGTGGCAGTTCCGCGTCGCTGCGGGGGAGGCACTGCCCTTGACGCAGGACGAGATCGAGGCGAGGATTGAGGAGAGGGGTGCCGCTATTGAGGCCAGGATATACGCTGAGAGCCCTGAAAAGGAGTTTATGCCCGACTCCGGCAAATTGGTGCACCTGGTCACTCCCAAGACGGACGAGGATGTCCGAATAGACGCCGGCTTCATCGAGGGCGATACTGTGTCCTCAGCATACGATGGCATGATTGCCAAGCTCATTGTGCGGGGCAAGGACCGTGAGACGGCGATACGGAAGCTGGAGTTGGCGCTTCGCGAGTATGAAGTGGTTGGTCTTAGCACGAACATCGAGTTCCTGAAGAGGCTCTGCAGGAGTCAGGCCTTCATCGACGGCGACGTCGAGACAGGATTCATCAAGAAGCACGGCAACGAGTTGTTCAAGCCTAGGCATATCGACAACGAGGTCTTTGTGCAGGCTGCCCTCGGGCTTCTTACAGCACAGCTTCAGAGCGACACCTCAAGGTCAGGCGCTCACGGCGAGGTCATCGGATTTGGTTCCGGGAGCGCCTCGTCAGGCGAACGAAACTATGCCTTTAAGTGCATCGACAACTATAGCTCACAAGAAGGTGAGGTCGTACAGGCAAGCATCACCCAGCTGGGCAATAACCTTTTCAGCGCGAATGTGTCACGCAAGGGCCAAAACGAGCCACAGGTCTTTGAAGATCTCATTTGCGAGCCTATTATCTCTTCTACCACACTACCTAACCCGTCAAAGACGGGCGTGCGGACCTTCTTCCCCCGCGAGAGGCTGGACACCACCGTTGTGTCGGATCCAACCAATTCGCACAAACTCAGTGTGTTCCAACATGGCGTCAAGACAGAGCTTCTGCTGCAGCAGCCTTCATGGTACGAGAAGGCGCTTGGGCTTCAGGAGGTCGCCGCCTCGGTCGTGGCGCCGATGCCATGTAAGATCCTCAGAAATGAGGTCAGTGAAGGAGAGAGCGTGGAGAAGGGGGCACCGCTGGTTGTGTAAGTCCCCAATGTCTTCATTAATTTTGGTTTCCCTACGGATGCACTAGATGTCTACGAATCCCGAAGCAAACGTATCTTTGACTGACACCTTCAAACTCACAGGATCGAGTCAATGAAAATGGAGACGGTAATCAGGTCACCGCAGAGCGGCGTTGTCAAGAAGCTGGCTCACAAGGAGGGTGACATTTGCAAGGCAGGCACTGTTCTAGTTTTGTTCGAGGAAGCCGAAGAAAAAGATGAAGTCTCATCTTAGAAGGGGTCAGGACTTTGGAAAAGAAAGAGAAATATATTTTCTTAGTTCATGTATGTGGAAGTCTGAGTTAGACGGTTGACAGCGGTACGATTGAGCTTATACGACAATAAAACCAAGCTATAACAAATAGTGTAAGTGAGAGGATAAGTGACCAGAGGTGAATAGAGGAAAAAATAAGCTTTGAATAAACAGCGCAATGCAGCTCTTGGCTACTTGGTAGAATAGCGACCCCTGAATGCACTACTCATAGTATTCGGCTGCAGTCCTGGACACTATTTCGCTCTCGTATTCGTCTTTACGAAGGCGAGACCCCCCTCCCCTCCCAATTGTCCATACGGCCCAATAATGCGACACGGATTTGATTAATTAACGGTTCACAAGCGGATTGCATCAAGACTCCGAAAGTAAAAGTCCCGAGGTTGAAGTATAAGAAGACCTGATGTGTCCTGCCTATTTAACATATAAGATGGCAGCACATCTGTACTCCACCAGTTCATCGCAACACTCACAGACTAAATCCTACCACCACCCATCCTAACATCACGAGTCAAGAAGCAGACATGGCGGCTATTAGCAATCATATGATTGAGGATGATATCCACAAAGAGGCCAAGCCCTATATTTGGCGAGGGCCGGTGCTCGACGAGCTTCCAATCAGCAACGCCAAATTTGAGGAGAAGCCATTGAACCTGACGGACGTGAGGACCCTGGCCGAGGAAGACAAGCCCAAGGTCGATACACACGGATTTACCTTCGTCAACCATAGGTCGAAGACCGTTGCAGACGTAACCAATGATAACGACGCGGCGCCATACGTGGACGAGATGGTAGAATACCTCAAGGAGTTCCTAGGGGTAGAGACAGTTATAGGTTTCAATGCCAGAGTAAGATGGGTCCAAGCACCAAATATCAGAGCTGGTTGCAGTATACTTACATTTCTCACTTATCCAGGCCCGAAGCACAAACCCCGATCACAAAGTCACACCAGTCAGCATCGAGGCGCACGTCGACACCAACAAGGACAACGTCTGGGGCACCGTCTCGAGGCCGCTGACCGAGGACGAGCGAGACCTCCTGCGGAGCGGAAAGCTCAGGGCCAGGGTTTTCAACATCTGGCGCCCGAGGGTCACCCACGCGGAGGATTTCCCTCTGGCTGTCTGTGACCCCAACACGCTCGATGTAAACCGCGATATTATCATGTTGGATAATACCACTCCTGAGACTCTAGCGTAAGTACCATAAAGCCTGGGCCAAGGGATATAAGAGAATTTCCCCATTTGGCTTATAATCCAGCTCCCATTGATACTAACACCAAAAATAGCGAACTGTCCTACGTCCGCTACAGCCCAGAACACAAATGGTACTGGCTCAGCAACCAGACCCCAGACGAGTTCATCCTCTTCACGCAGTCGGACTCGCACCCGCCCCAGGGCAAGTTCAGGAACGACTTCAACCACGTCCCCCACAGCGCCTTCCGCAACGAGGCCGCGCGCCCCGGGTGCCCGCAGCGCCAGAGCATCGAGGCGCGCTTCATCGTCCTGGAGCCGGCGCCCTACAGCCCGCCCGCCAGGAACCCGTCGAACCGGCCCCCTCCCGAGACGCGGAGCATGCCCTACACGAAGCACATCAAGGCGCCGCACATGCTGACGGCCGAGGCGCCGGCGCCGGCGTCCAAGGAGGACAGGGGCATCAGGCTGGGTGCTTATGTGGCCAAGAAGGTGGAGTTGAAGAGTGAGCCGGTTGCTGTCAAGGCGAATTGATTCGTGATTGGACTCTCCAGAGTAGTTGGGACTTGTCTATAGGTAGAAGATAGAGTAGGACAGCGCATGACTTCCCATGCAATTCTTCAACGATGGTCAAATTCGTGAGCCTCAGTAGGCATCGTGTCATGTTGAGCAGTTGCACCACACCTGGTTGCACAGCGGAACAGGAGGGACCGTCGAAATCGATCCTCGTCAGGCAACTCGCTGCTACCGGCAGGACTTCTATC
Organism: Diaporthe sp. HANT25; assembly: GCA_013435955.1. NCBI lineage: Eukaryota > Fungi > Ascomycota > Sordariomycetes > Diaporthales > Diaporthaceae > Diaporthe > Diaporthe sp. HANT25. The sequence goes on along the minus strand of JACBFG010000029.1, from coordinate 119,846 downwards.
GTCTACCCTTTGGAACAGGTTGCGATTTCACATGCAGGGAGCGGTGGAGAGAAGAGGACGGGAAGCCCACGGGAAGGCCCCACCTGACAGGTGTGGTGGACCACCCAGCAGTGGAACCTGTTGCGGTCTAAGTACCTAGACTACCTAAAATTGGGTCGATAGACAGACTGCTGGAGACGCCCCCTTTTGCCAGTCTGGCTAAGAGATGAGTTGGCACGAGGGCGGGAAGACGGATGCGAACATCCGCTCAGCCTAGACCGAGCTATCAGTTCATCGACGCACGGGCGAACCCACAAGGTGATGATGCCCCAGAGGCATAGACAGGGAGGACTATCGGAAGTGGCCTTGGCTTCATCGCTGGCCTACTGGATCATGTTTTCAAAAGCCACATAACTTCATCAATATCGATTATCGGGATATTACTGATCGCCAAAGATTGGTGTGAGGAAGGTCTGGTCTGAAAAGCGCCTTGATCACCGTGCAACCGTGCCGTCGTTTACTCACAACATCAAGCATGGTCATGTCAGGAACTGCGGAGTGACAGACAAGGAAAGGTATTTGATTGGTGATCTAGGATCAGTGATAGTCACTACTTAGTCCTCATGCCGACAACAGCATCGTTCCTCCTTCCAACTCTGAAGAGATACAAACTTCGCATATGAAGACACCCAAGGAAAACCCAACCCGTTTATGATGCGTGAAATTGGAGCACCCGCGTCATGACTGACGGTGCTATTATGCTAGATAAGCCAAGTCCCACCCGGAAGACCACCAAGGAGTGGGTCTAGAGTGCCCCTTTCAGGTCTGCCCCGTCCATCATCCCAAGACTGAAAGAGTTTAGTAGATGTTCCTGCTTTAGGCGCGGATCTCACCGAGGAACTCCTTGAGCTCCTCATCGACGAGCTCATGGATCTTCTCGGAGAACTTCTCGGCCTTGTTGGCAAATGACTCGCCGGCCGATGTGACCTTGCCAGAGATGACCTTGAAGTCGTTCTCGATGGCCTTCTCAAGCTCTGAGACCGACTCGAGGACCTTCTCATCGGCAGTCGACTTCCTCTCCTCGGGCTTGACAACGTAGCTACCGCCCTCGACGATGGAGGTGTAGTTGCTGCAACCGCCGCCGTTCCAGGCCAGCAGGTTGGGGGTGTCCCGGGGAATGTCAGTGAGGGCATCGACGGTGGCAATGCTAATGAGCTGGCTCTTGAGCTCCTTTGGCGAGATGGCAGCGACGGAGTACTCAGAGTCAGACGAGGGCTGCAGGGACAGGTAGTAGGCCAGAAGACCGCAGATGTGGGGAGAGGCCATGGAAGTTCCCGAGATGGTGTTAACCGCGGTCTTGCTTCCGATCCAGGTAGACTGGATGCTCAGGCCAGGGGCGAAGATGTCAGTGCACTTTCCGTAGTTGGAGAAGTAGGCACGGCTGTCGTCAATAGCAGAGGCACCGACGGTGACGGCCTTGTCAGCGGCAGCGGGCGAGTAGTTGCATGCGTCCGCGTTGTCGTTGCCAGCGGCGACAGCGAAGTGGAGACCAGCGTCGACGGCAGCGTTAACAGCCTGGTCGAGCAGGTTGGTCTTGCCACCACCGAGAGACATGTTGGCGACGGAGCCCTTGAAGCCCTTGCGCTTGCCATTCTTGGCAGCCTTGACCTGCTCCTGGTGGGAAGTCGCAGCGAAGTCGACACCAGCAATGACATCCGCCATCGTGCCACTACCGTTTGAGCGAAGGACCTTCACAGCGTAGACGTTGGCCTTCTTCGCAACACCGTACTTCTTTCCGGCGATGGTTCCGGAGCAGTGGGTGCCGTGTCCGTTGCCATCCTCGTCGGCGTCACCGTTGGGAATGGTCTTGCCCCAGTGAGCGCGGCCCTCGAAGTCAACGTGCTCAGTGTTGGTACCGGTGTCAATGACGTAGGCGTCGACACCCTCACCACCGTCCTCGGCATAGAGGTATTTGTTGAAAGTGCCGAAAGACAGGGAGTTACGGTGGGAGACACGAGCCAGGCCCCATGGAGCCATCTTCTCGGTCTCGCCGTCACAAGACTCCTGGGTCTCGTACTTCATCGTGTGGACGACAGTGTCTTGCTCGATGGCCTCAACCTGTGAGGCAAAGCCATGGTCAGCACATGCATGATTGAGATGACGAGCATTAGATTGTTGATGATCGACATGGTGGAAATTGTGGCGTATGGCAGTAGAGACAGCTTGCCAAGACGCGTGCGATGTTCCGAAGGAGAGTGGTGCTCCCTCCGATGAACGGAGTAGCTGGGAGTTGGACTTACGTCAGGATGTCTTCGGATCTCCTCGATGGTGGCATCGTCAAAGTGACCGGCGTAGCCCGTGAAGGCACCGCCGATCTTGTAGGTATGCTTAAGACCCTCGAAGACGGTGTCGACGAGAGGGAACTGGCCACGCTTCCGCAGCTCAAGCTCGCGGGACTCCTGGCTGGCGGAGTGAACCGAGTTCAGCCAGTTGTGGTGGTCGGCAGCGTGTGAGTCAGTCACATGCTTCTTGAACTTGATGATGTAGCGGTTGGGGATGGCGTCGGCGTTGGACGAGCTCAGGATGGGAGCAACGCCATCGTGGATGGTGCCGGTGCTGAAGGATGGGACGACAGCAGCTGCAGCGCAGGCTGCGAAGGAGAGAGCGGCGACGCCTCTCATGGTGACAGCGAGTCTGGGGTGGAGGTGACAGGAACGATAAGGAATGGAGGATGGTCAGTGGATGTCTACCAGCGACGACAAAAGGATGCGGATAAGGTAGGAATCAAGAAAGACGAAGAAGAGGCACGAGAATAGGGGACGCGAGATACAGAAAACGATGATGGACGGTCAGGTTGGTTGGGTGTTGATTGATGATGATGGAGGAGGAGGAAGTGGAAGGACGAGGGTTTAAGATGGGTAGGTAGGGGACGAGGGACCGAGGAGTAGAGCAGGTCGATCAGCAGCGGCAGTGTTGCGTTGTTGGGGCAGCTGCTGTCGTTATCTTAGGAAGGCAAGGCACGGGACCGGCGTTATCACCCACTAAGGATGACGACTGACGACACCACGGGCACGACGGACCATTGCTAGACAGTACGTACCTCGTGCCAAGTGGGGATCCCAGGCGTGAGTGGGGCCCCCCAAGTCGCAGGTACGTCTCAATGCTCGCCTGCCAGGCCACAAGGGCGCCGAGAGCGAGCACTTTAGCAGCCCTGCTGCCCTGC
>JACBFG010000029.1:92397-116624 GCA_013435955.1 Diaporthe sp. HANT25 | reverse complement strand
CCTTGCCTTGGGTTGAAGCATGCAAGCGGTTCCCCCCTGTCCACCTGCGCCCCACAAGGAAGACGGGGGGACATGGAGGAAGCAACTGGCAGACCAGCAGGAAGCTGCACCCAGCGCAGTCGTCTTGTCCTTTCTTGCCTGTCATCACAGTGGCAGAGTGGCTGGAAGCGCTCGTTGGTTCGGAAACGGAATAGGCGCTAGGCTGGGCTGGCGGGCTGGCAGGGGAGGTTGGGAGCGCAGCTGCCTGCCTAGCAAGTCCGGGGAAAGCTCCCTCGGCACTAAGCAGGCAAGCTCCCCCGATACTGTGCTGATAAGAGCTCCTGTGTCTGGAGGCCTGTATCTGAAGCTGCAGCTGCAGCTGCAGGGCTGCCTCTGCTTCGCTGCCGGATGCAATGTCAGACATCCAGTTGGCACGAGACCTCATCCTTTATTCATTGCACGAGCAAGAATGGAACACCACCCCATCTAGCGCCGTGGTCATGCAGTCGGAGCCTGCCAGAGATAGGGAGTGCGCTATATCCAGGAACTGAGCACGCTGAGTACCAGGTACGGCGGGCTGAGATCATGCGCGCGAGGACCCTGCGGGACAGCAGCAACACGCCTGCCCGCCCTCGGCTGAACCTTATCTGAGATGGTGCATGGCCGTCTCGACTCATCCGCAACCACTTCCAAGGACTAACCTTCGCCACACCAGCCCGGTAGCTTTTTCCTATCTATGTCGGCAGGAACTGTCCACGAAAAAGTTGACGGACTGTGCTGCAACTCTGATAACTTCTTCTGCAGCTCACGCTGACCCTCAAACACATAGTGAAGCAATGTGTCATTCCGAGCATCCTCACTTTCTTTCCCCTTGCCTGCTCATGCAGCTCCTCCAGCGGCGGGACGGGAGCCTTGCAGATCCCGGGGAACCTAGGTAGGTCAGATGGACGCGCAGATACCTTCACGTGCCCCGAGGCCGAACTGGTGCCCCCCACACGCACCACCATGCTGGCCCTGAGTCAACTACGAGGCGGAAAGGAGCCCAGTATGCTTCTGTGGAATGACTCGAGAATTGCATCTCAGTCGGGAATCAAAGCCCCCTATGACGCCCTTCTTGATGATCCCGCCCGTTTCTAGGGGAGGACTGTGCTGTGAAGAAGAGGACCCCTAAATCCATACGAGCACACGGACCATGAGAGCATCTTCTACACCGCACACTTGGGCACAACGGTCAAGATCATGATTGTCGTTCCCTCGCCGAGTCCAGAAAACAGGGGCAGGATACTCAGGCCGATGCGCATGCCTCTTTCTACAGCCAGACTGCTTGGATTTGGCTTACCTACTTAGTAATACGACCGGTATAGTCGCCGATCCAGATGGATATCAACACTGCAGTATGAATCTTTCTACACCACATCTTTTCGCGAAGTATACAAGGAGTATGGCACAAGTCCCTCTATTTTGTATTGAGAACCAGACTGCCCATCGTGTCTGTTGTCTATCCATAGAACCCGCCGAACATCATAGCCCAACCGGGCCAAAGGCATCCCATCCGAACCACCAGGGCATAATTTCCTCCTCTCTGCCGTGGCCAGGCGTGCGAGTTGCCATGATCTATTCATCAAAATACCATTGACGAAGCCACTGGGAGTATGTACCAAGGGCCGGCTGGATCAGACCGCTGTCAGCCTCAAAGACCGGCCAAAACGGATAAGGCCTCCGCAACGCAGTTCCTCTAAAGTATGGCGCCGAGAGCTGAGCGTTGGCAGCCTTCCATATCCTCCTCTCCTCGAATATAGCTATCATCAATGTTACAAACCACAGGAAGAAGACCACCAAAGCGACCCACCCAATCTTCACGATTGGAATCCTCGCGAGGAAAGGAGGCAATGGGTTCTGCCCCACGACGTATCGCAGATTCAAGTAAATGCCCCATTGCGCCAGCCACGAGAACAAGGACAGCAGCCCGTCCCAGAAGTATCGCACCCACAGGAGTGAGGTGACAACGACAACGTCCCAGAGCATTGTCAGGTACGTCATAAGTCGATCCCGGGGTCCAGCCTCAGGCCCTGATACGGGGGGAGCGCCTGCGTCGCCTCCTCCCCTGGGGCCATTGAAACCTGCTGCCGTCCCCGCCGCCGCCCATATATTTCTGAAGACCTCGGTGAGCCTTGGGGGCGCCGCAACTGGCCGTCCGGCCATGTTCCTGCAGGTGTAGAAGGCGACCTGTGGAATCCCACCCGCCGGGGGGACGCCATATGTGCCTCTGCCACAGCAGGGACATGTCCCGCTGCGCCTGCCACCAGTCGCTGCCGCCGCGGGGATCACCAATACTTGCTCTACCACTGTCGGCTCTTCCACTGTTGGCTCTTCCACTGGTGGTTGTATCGGAACCGTCTCTGCTTGGGTGTCCGGGGCTAGGGCCTCAGATTCACTGCCCGGAGTCGGGGCATCAGGTGGGTTACCCTGGGCTGGGGTCTCTGCTTGCTCGCCCTGGGCTGGGGCGTCGGCTGGGGTGTCGGCTGGAGCATCGGCTGGAGCATCGGTTGGCGCATTGTTTGTGGTATCAGCTGCAGCATCAGCTGGGGCATCAGCTGGGGCGCTGTCTGGGGCATTATCTGTGGTATCAGTCGGTGCATCGGCTGGGGCATCGGGCTGGCCGCCCTCCGTGTTCGCCGGGTACGGCGTGTCTGGCCGGTCAGCGTCGTCTCCTTCCAGGACGATGCCGAGTCCACCCAAATTAAGCGGTGATGGCCTTCCCCTGCCGACGTCCCCCTCTGACGCCGCCCCATCGTCTGCGAACCTCACACTACGGCCGCTACTAGCCCGAGATCGTGACGACCCTCCCCTTGATGAACCTCCCGCGGACCTCGGCGGGTGCCCGAGAGCAAGGTCGCAGATGCAGCCGCAGGTCGGCAACTCGCCCAGCTCCGGTGGGAAGCGGAAGACTGGCTCGCAGTCGCGGCATGGCCCGTTGGGATGCGTGGCGAGCCATTCTGGAATCGAGCGGAGAGGCGCGGGATTCGCAGCATCCGGCTCTCCGCCTGGAGTGTTTGAGCGCCTGCTGGAACTACCCGAGTGCCCGCTGCCACCCTCTGACGGCGTCGCAAATTCAGTCGAGTTGCTATTGGAGCCATCCGATTGTCTGCTGCCGGCCCCCGACTGTCTCCTGGACCCAGCTGAGCCATTTCCGGGGGAACCTGAGTGCCTGCTGCCGGCTTCTGACTGCCTCCTGGACTCGGGCGTTTGTCTAGTGTCAGGATCTGACGATCCTCCACTTCCTTGCTCCCGTAGTTCATCAAAGAGATTTTGGGGAGATGTCACTGGGCCTGCGCGCGAGCCCGACCGACTGCGCGCGTCGGCATTCGACGGACCTCTGTTGCTGCCTCCGAACAGGCCGCTAAATAGTCCAGTTCCAGGGCGGCTAGGGGGAGAAAGTCTGGCTTCGAGTTTCCCGACTTCTACGGAGAGAGCGTCTCTTTCCTTCTCGATGTCATCTCTGTTTGCTGTGATGTATTGGAGCTGTAGCAGGAGCTCTGTCCTGGATAGCTGAGCATTGTGCGAGAATGGCGGCGCGCGGTCGTCCAATTTCATAGAATTGAGGCCGGCCCTTGCTTGGAGCCGGCTCACCAGATCTTCATGATGCGTGAGGTTTTGCAGGAGGCTCCTCAGATCCTCAAATGTCCGCTCGCGCGCCGGAGATCTGGGGGATGACCCTGCCCGCGATCTGATTGACACTGCCTCGGGTGATCCCTCGGGCTCTTCCTCAGGCGGCTGATCCACGGGACCCGGTCTTGGTGGAGCGGTCCCGGTGGTCTCCTTAGCAAGTTCCTGGAAGTATGTCGCCTCTTTTCTGAGTTCTTCAAGTTCTGCCTGGCGCTGCCGAATTATGGTGTTTGTATTGGCTTGTATTTGCTTGATTTCTGCCTTCAGGTTATCCTCCACTTCGCGCTTGCCTTCTTCGGCAGCAGCCGTTGCCTCAAAGGCTTCTCGGCGTTGTTGCTCTATGTCTAGGATTTTGTTCACGAGTTGTCCCCTTGGAGTTTTCTTCAGCACTTCGGGGTCTAAGGGTTTGCCCTCCGGTTCCGATGCTTGAGGATCGAGTGATTTGTTGGAGCCGCTGGAGGTGCCTCGCCGCCGCCTTGTGGGTGTATTGCCCTTCAAGAGGTCGGCTATGTGATGAGCCGTGTTCTCTATAAAGATACTCTCGTCCATGAGTCCGTTGCTCACTGTTTTTCTTGCCTCTTGGGTTATATCCTGCATTTCCTCGATAATCTGAGTCTGGATATCAGCCGGAACCCTTGCTCCGGCCGCATCGAGCACGCCTCTCATGCGAAGCACCCCTTCAGTCGCGATTGTGGTCAGCGTATTGATGCCGAGCTGGAATTCCCATTGTTCGGCGCGGGCATAGTAATCATTATATTTGTCCCAGTCGTTAACGAGTTGATATAACCTCAATGTGCTGAATATACCGACAATAGCTTTATTCCGTCTTCCAGCCTCCTCATCTTCGGGCGTGTTAGGGAAACTTCCTCCTCGAGTAGCACGTGCGCTCCTTGGCCCCAAAGGATTGGGCCGATTGCGTATTCGGATGGGGTTTGGGGTGTTCTCTCCTCTGGCTTCAAGATCGGCAACCTCAGTATCGACTGAGAGCCCCGTATCGGCGCGTATAGCCTGAGGTGCAGAAGTGCCTCTGTCTGAGGAAGATCCCGCGCGCCCCTGCGGACCGCTGTCTGGACTGTCAAGCCCGTGGCCGGAGGGACCAGCAGGCTCGGGAGCCTGTGGCCCAGAAGTTTCGGCTTCTGGTTCCTCCACCAGGGAATTTCGTCGAGACCCAGATGCTATCGACTGAGTGGACCTGCGAGGAACATTGCCTGCGCCACTAGCCGTGGCTGAGGAAGCACGTCGGCCACCAATCCATCTGGTCAAGCCAGACATGAAGCCGCCTTTTGACGGTGTCGCAGGTACGGCTTCAGCTTGTGAGGGTGCTTGTACAGAGGTCGTATCCTGTGATTGTGAGCCGCTGGGCTCGGAGACTTCTGAGCGCACTGCTTCAGTCTCTTGAACGTCTCCCTGTTGAGGCTCCTCGGTGGCACTTGTGTCTTGCGTGCCTCCATCGTCTGGGTCTTGTTCCACTCCGGCAGGTGGCTGAGGGGACTGATCATCGTCGCCATCAGCAGGTTGGTTTAAGTTCGCATCCTCTGGCGACACAAGAGCGGCCAGAGGATCATCCGCTGTTGTCTCAGGAGACAGCGGTCTGTTTCCGTCGCCACCATCTCCGCCTGTGCTCGACATCGTGGCTGGCAGTAATAGTGTTCGAAGTGCCAGTGGGTTGTTGCTGCAAGCCTTCTACGACAGTCAGCTCGTAGGCAACTCTCACAGCGTTATACAGAACAACATCGGTACTATCGACCGTGACACCCTCTCGGTGTGTGCTCCGCTGGCCAAAGACCCTCTTATGCCGCTGCACCATTCCATTGTCCCGTACGCGCAGAGTCGGATGTTTGTGATAAAGAAAATCTCCCAGAGCAGCAAGATGAGGGTGTTTGGACGAAAACGGCGGTGCGTATAGGTGAGCGGATGGAAGCGAGCCCCGGCGGCTTTGTGTTGTGCTCGTGAACGCAAAAGGGGCGTTCCGGCTGCAACAAGCCATTGTTAACGGATCCGGATGCCGCTCTCCATCGACTCGGAAACTCACTTGACGCCGCTCACTGCACAGCGAAAAAGAAAAAAAAGTTTCCTCCTGTTGAATTGAGCCTCTTCAGGGCAATTCTTCGTTGCGATTTCATTAGACTTGAGCCCAAAACCCATCATGCCTAGCCGAAACCATAATTGCTACGCTGCTCGAGTTACCCTTGAAGATGGATCACTCCCGTAATAGATCCCCAAAACTTTTACGCCTGGCTGAGTATGAACATGGCCAGGTCCTTCACAAACGCCAAACTCCTTTGCACCTAACCCGGCGGCCACTTTGGCTCCACACTCTGCGAGGTAAAACATGCGACAAGTGACATGGATCGTCCTGCTCGGCTAGCTGTACCAGCCTCGCGCTCCCGGACCCTGTGTTTGTGAGTCCTGTCTGTGTTCAATTATGGGCTCTTTGATGTTGAAGGCTTGTATAAGATCCCTCCATGTCGGCATGTCGATTGACATAATCGCTTGCCGCTTCATGGTCCCGTATTTAGACACCGAGTTTGACGGCTGTCCCTTTTCGCCAGCACTAGATGGACCTGGGTGATGTTAGCCAAATACACGGCTGAGGAAGCCATTAGTGTCCAGACTTACAAAGAGATGGCAGCCCATTTTCCTCATAATGCACCTCGACCATTCCCTCGCGAATCAAGAAGCTCACGTAAAACATGTTCTCCACTGTCTGACCGAAAGACCTGGGATTAATGCAGAACCGTACCAGATCGATGTTGCCCGTCTCAGTAATGCCCAATATTTCCATGGCCCGTTCCATCTGCTCGCCATCTATGCTGTCGTCGTCTTGCATCTTCTGCAGCTCTTGTATCGCCGTGTCTCTCACTGACTTGAGCTGCTTCAAGATCTTGTTGCAAATGGCAGTGAGGTCGTTCTCGTTTGTGGCAAGGTCTTCGGTATTCAAGACTTCAGGCCGAACCTCCTGCAAGTCACGTACTCGCAGGGGTGCCGTCCTTGTGACCAGCTTCCGGACCTTCTTTTGCACAGACAGGGGCCCAAGCAAGAAACCCGAAAGTGCTGGTCTCCTTACGTTGGGGATGCAGGCGTAGCGCCCAAGGTGCGCCCAGTCCATCATGTCGCCACCCTCCTCGTCATCAGAAGCGTCGTCGTCGGATCCGATGGCGCCTCGCTGAGCACCGGCCCGTCGGTTGCGCTGGGTGTGAGTCAGCTCCTCGTCCTCGTCGTCCGCTATGCCCGCACCCCGGCGCATGTACGTGATGCACTTTGAGACGAACTCGTCCGTGTCAATGCCATTCCCCAGGTTCCCAGCGGTGAGTTTCTGGAGCTTGCGGCTATGGAGGTCGACCAGCGTGACGAGGGCCTTGGAATCGATGGCGGCCTCGTTGGTCTGTTTGATGTCCTTGTTGATCTCCTCCAGCCTTGCGAGTGCCTCCTCGACTTTTGTGGAGCCGACCTGCATGTAGGCCTCTGCATTCTCATGCATATCTCTCTCGAGTTTGCGGATGCTCTGCTGGATCTGGCGACGCTCCTCGAGCGACTGCTCTGGGTCGTATTTGCTTGCATCTTCGTCGGGATCCATGATGGGCATACTCGAAAGAGAGTGAGAGGATAATCGAGATGACTGAGAAAATCAGGACCAAAGGTACGCAGAATGGGACCAAGGAGTTGAGATGAAGGGCGTTGACGATCAGGATGTTGGACCCTGACGCGACTAATTAGACGGGAGACGCGTTCAGGTGAAAGTGCTACAGGCGGGTACAGTGGATTGTGGGGTATACTCTGACGCCATACAAGGGACTGCCCTGTCCCTCCTGGGCTGTTCTCACATCTGATAACGGCTTATCAGAAGCTCGTGTTAGCGCTGCCTGCCGCATGTGCTGGGCAAGCTGCAGCTGTGCCTGCGGTAATGATCTCACAGGCAAACGGTCAAAACGATGAATGCATGCCGTGCGATCGCGTAGTTGACGTCTACTGCCACCATCTTCTCTGCAACTCACCTCGGCTATGATCCAGCTCCTCAGTTGAACATAGAAGTATCCGGCTTCTGAGCACTGCCATTTTGCCGTTTCCGGGTTGGTAACAAGGCAAGATATGAAACGATGGAGCCCTTCTCCTTCGCGAGTTCAGAGGCAGTCGAATATCCTGTCAAGGTCCGGATGTAAGCATATCTTCACATGCTCGGAAGATCATTCGTATGTGCCATTTGATGCTTCGGAACTGACTGAAGGCTTTCAGAATCAACTTAGAAGGCGACGAAACACCTCACCTCTTCTCCACGCTCCTCGAGAAACCAGAGCTTCGCCATATCGGGTCCAACACCAGCCCTCACTCGGACCTATATGTCACGGTGCAGGTTTGGGCAGGCTCGAAGCCCCTGACAGTTCCTATACAAACAGCATACAAAGCTTTCAGGACAGAACGGAAATGGAACGAGTGGCTGACTCTGCCGATCAACTACTCCAACTTGCCCATCAACTCGTGCCTCGCCGTCACAGTATGGGACTTGTCCCCCACTGGAGGCAACAACGCCCAGGGACATGCGATCCCCTTTGGCGGCACAACACTCCCATTATTTGATAAGGATAACCAGCTCCACAAGGGACGCCAAAAATGCCACGTCCATAGGCACAAGCTCGCCGACGGCAATGATAACACAACTACACCTGCGGTCGAAGGGAAGAAGAAGCCGGCAAGAAAAGGCGAGATCGTTGTGGTTGACAAGGATGCTGAAGAGATGGACCGGATGGAGATACTATTCAAGAAACACGAGATGGGCGAGATAGCCAAGGTCGACTGGCTGGATCAACTGGTATTCCGTGGCTTCGAGAAGCGCAACCTACAGGTTGCGAAAGCATCCGTCAAGGACTTGGAACGGCAGCGTGCACACAAAAGCGGCGCCAGAGACAGCAATGGCGAGAGCACACAAGAAGCGGACCGGAATGGAGACACCAGTCCCGGTCCCTCCAAGTTCACGCTCAACGTTGAGCTTCCCCGTTTCGACTTTCCAGTCGTCTTTGCCGATCACGAATACGCTCCGCCACCAATATCCTCATTACAACATCTCTCGGCCTCACAGTCTAATATTCAACTTAAACCGCCCCCAGAAGTCATGTATGGCCCCGGTATCGACGGAGTTGGTGTATCAGATGGCGTGGGGAGTCGGCTCGTCCGCGTATACGACCCAGAGGTCGGGCAGAGGGACAACCCGGCCGAGAGTAAGCACAGAAGGCTCGTCCGAAGCCAGCATAGGCATGGGATACTGGACAAAGACCTCAAACCGAATGCGAAGACCCGAGACGAACTCAACAACATCATGGAGTACTCCCCGACACAAACCCTGTCTCCCGAGGAGAAGGATCTCATATGGAAATTCCGGTACCACTTGAATCGTGACAAGAGAGCGCTTACCAAGTTTGTCAAATCCGTCAATTGGCAAGACCAGAGCGAAGCCAAACAAGCTGTGCAAGTTCTGGGACGATGGACAGACATTGATGTGGACGATGCTTTGGAACTGCTGGGGCCGACCTTTGACAATGCCACCGTGAGAGCCTACGCTGTCAGGCGTTTGCACAAGGCGGATGATGATGAGCTCCTTCTCTACCTTCTACAGCTCTGCCAGGCTCTCAAATTCGAGCACATCTCTCCAGAATCTGGCCAAGAAGTCACGCAGGACTCATCGTTGGCCCAATTCCTGATATCCCGAGCAGTCAACAACTTCATACTCGGCAATTACTTTTACTGGTACCTGATGGTTGAATGCGACGACGTTAGCGACGACCAGGCACCTGAAGTCCGGAAGATGTTCCAAAAGGTGGCCTTCGACTTCATGACGGAACTGGAAAAGCGCTCGGACGGGAAGGAAACGAGGAAGCTGCTCTTGCGGCAAGCCGAGTGGATTGCGATCCTATCGAGGATCTCCATCGAGATTAAGGAATCGAACGAGTCGATACCTCGAAGAACGGACCGCGTGAAGCACTTCTTGGCTGATCCCAAGAACGAGCTCATCACCATAGATCCACCCCTGCCATTGCCCCTGGATCCATCGGTCAAGATTGTCGGCGTCGCACCGCAGGAGACCATCGTTTTCAAGTCATCTCTTCACCCTATCAAAGTGGCTTTCAAGACCACGACAGGGCAAAACTACCCTATAATCTTCAAGACGGGAGACGACTTGCGGCAAGACCAGCTGGTGATCCAGATCATCACTCTCATGGACCAGCTCCTGCAAAAAGAGAACCTGGACCTCAAGCTCACCCCCTACAAGATTCTCGCCACGAGTACGAGCGCGGGATTGTCCCAGTTTGTTCCCTCGATGCCCTTCCAGAATATTGTGACCAAGTACAAGAACGCCCCCGTTCTCGCCTATCTGAAGCAGAATAATCCCGACGACAAAGCCCCTCTGGGCCTGCGCAAAGAAACACTGGACACGTTCGTCAGATCCTGCGCCGGTTACTGCGTCATCACGTACATACTGGGAGTCGGTGATCGGCATCTGGACAACCTCCTCCTCGCCCCTGATGGGCACTTCTTCCACGCCGATTTCGGCTTCATCCTGGGTCGCGACCCCAAGCCCTTCGCACCCGCCATGAAGATCTCCAAGGAGATGGTCGAAGCCATGGGGGGCACGAACAGTGAGCACTACCGCCAGTTTACACAGTACTGCTACCTGGCGTACGCCGCTCTGCGGAAGTCGAGCAACCTGATTCTCAACTTGTTCAGCCTGATGGTCGACGCGAACATCCCGGACATCAAGCTCGAGCCGGATAAGGCGGTCGTCAAGGTCAAGGAGAGGCTGCAGCTGGAGCTCAACGAAGAGAACGCCTTGCGGCATCTGGCGAGAGTGATTGACGATAATTTGTATGCATACGCGCCGGTGATGATAGATCGTTTGCATGCCATGACACAGGCATTCCGAGCCTGAAGCAAACCTCCCAAGCTGTCACGGGCCGCCGCAGGGTCAGAGCATTATTGGCGTAGAGAATTCGGGATTGGTGGGATGGATCATGGGGTTATCTTGCCACTGCTATTTACAATTTTATCTGCGTTGATACCCACTGGGGCGAGAACTCTGTGCAGCCTTTTCGGCTTCTGTAATTGCACTTTCCCGCTTCCTACTTAAGTATAATATCCATCCCAAGAAATGCGGTTTGCGCTTCATTAAGTTGTGAAGACCTGCTTGTCCTATCACGCGTCACCAAACACGAAGACGCCTTTCCCGGCCCTAAAGCCCTGTAACGTTCCCTGGACCGCCTCCCTCAGGGTGGCCTCCTCGGTCTGCCAGTTCCACTCGACCTCCTGCACGGGGGCGTCCCTGAACTTGCCCTCCCTGATCAGGCCCAGTATCTCGTCGACGGTGTTCTTCTTGCCCTCGCGGTCGGCGTTGGCCCAGCGGCTCAGCCAGAAGCCCTGGAAGCGCAGGTCCCTGAAGATCAGGAGGCCGGTGGGCAGCATGACGGGCTGCTTGGACATGGCGCCGTAGGTGACGAGGGTGCCGCTCTCGCTCAGGCACTTGGCCATGGCGGTGGCGGACTTGCCGCCGACGCAGTTGAGCCCCAGCGTGACAGGGTCCCTGCCGCCGCGGGTGAACTCGTCCCTCAGCCGCGCCGTGAACCCCCGGTCGAGGAACTCGGCCTCGGTGACGACGGCCGTCGCGCCCAGGTCGAGCAGCTCGCGGCGCAGCTGCTCGGTGGCGGTCTGGTCCTCGCGCTCGCGGATGACATTGATGCTGCGCAAGCCCCACAGGCGGCCCAGCTGGATGGCGGCGCGGCCGACGCCGCTGTTGGCGCCGTTCTGGATGAACCAGGCGCCGCCGGCGGCCGAGGGGTCCTTCTGGAAGGACCTGACGGACTGGCCGATCAGGTCGACGTAGTCGCGCAGCATGCGGTAGGCGCTGCAGGGGTTCACCGACACGGTGGCCACCTGGATGGGGTCGAGCCCGCTCTTGTCGACCTTGAGCAGCGACGCCTCGGCGTTCTCGACGAGGGCGTGCGTGCGCCACGTGCCGAAGCCCGTCGACGCCGGGATACACCAGTCGCCCTTCTGCAGGCCCGTCACGCCGGAGCCCACCGACAGCACCTCGAGGCAGCCCTCGTTGCCGGGGATGGAGGACGGCTCCGAGGTGCCGATGGATGTGTCGTAGGACGGCTTGGCGCCGTATGTGCCCTGGACGGTGTTCACATCGGCCGGGTTCACGGGCGCGGCGAGGGTGCGGACGAGGACGGAGTGGGAGGGGATCTGCGGCGAGATGGAGTGGTTGTGTAGTCTGGCCGATACATCAGCGGGTGCTTTTAGTGGTTGAATGGCCGACAGCCTCAAAATGGGCATCTATCTGTACCTCAACACATCGGAGGGCTCGCCTGGTTTAGAGAAGACGAGTGCTTTGGCTTGTGTGTAGCCATATGGGCCGGACTTGTGGCGGACGGAGGCGACGCCAAGCGGTCGAGAACTACTCTTGCATGCACCGGCGGCTCGTGGGCGCAAGAGTGTGAAGTTCAGGCAACGAGCCGGTCTGATCGTGGCCATTGTGAAGCTCGCAGGAGACTGTTTCGCGACAGCAACTCCAGTTCCTCTGGTGTTGGGAATTGGGGATCCGAACTGGATGCCGGGGTGTTGGGAATGCCACAATCAGTAGGTAGTACCACGGGTAGGTACTGTAGCTAGCTATCTTGCAGCTGCAGGCGGAGCTCCGTTGAGGCCCCGAGATGGCGGCAACATGACGTCGATTCGGGGCAATGGAGCTCTCAGATAGCGGGTATCGAAGTCGCCAAGTACCCAAGTATCCCTGAACTCTAGCTACCCCCTGCTCCCAGCTTCAACGTCGGATCAGTCCTAACCCTGTCATAAAATCTTATTGTGAGACTATCGAAGTAAGTGAGCAACTCATGAAGTAGTCTTCATTTTCAACAACGCCTTTACAACACACAACTAACGATTTCTTTGCATAAAGTCCAGTCTCTTATTTCTCAAACAAAATCTGCAGTCTAGCCTTGCAACAAAATAATCACTGTCAGGGTCCTTATCGAGGGAGGAAAGTTCAGTGAAAACTCCCCGATTTGTCCGGTTTGAGTTTGGACCAGGAGTATCTTGCGAGCACCTCTCTCGGCCGGGGGAACATGCCTCGGTGAACACGATCTGGGGCACTCTTCTTGGTTGAGAAGAACTGGTGCTCGTCAATGCAACATGGCATCAGTGTTGACAGAGACAGCTGCGAATGCAGCAAAGGCCGCCTTCTCATCCGCCACCATCACATCCGCAACCCCTTTCGCCCCCCGGCAAACCTTTGAAGTCTCCTCTTCAATAGTCCGTTCATACTTTCTCGGACATCACCATGCCGCACTATCGCGTATGCGCCGTACTCTTTCCAATGTGGGACTAGTCATCGAATGCCGGGACATGCGGGTCCCCCTGACCTCCTGGAACCCCCTCTTGGAATCCACCCTCATGTACGGCAATTCCACAAACTTCGGCCGGGGAGGCGACAAAGGCTTTGTTTCTGGCGGCAGCGGCGGAGCCTGCCGTGCACGTATCATTGTGTATACACACAAAGATCTCGTGCCGGGCCCTGAGGGAAACAGGATAGTCCAGACACTCGCCTCCTTCCACGAGAAACATGGGGCAGGCAACACCTCGGTGTTATTCCACGGCGCTGGAAACGAGAGCAGGGGCACCAAGGAGCTGCTAAAAGAGATCAAGCGCATAGCTCAAGACGACGAGAGCATCACGGGCCTGCGAGCGCTGGTGGTCGGCATGCCCAACGCAGGCAAGTCATCGCTCCTCAACCGCCTGCGATCACAGGGCAAACCAAATCGAGGCGGTGCCTCGAAGGTCGCCAAGACGGGCTCCGAGCCGGGCGTCACACGGAAGCTCGGCACGCCGGTGCGGATCATCGCTGGGGATGACAACTCGGAGGGTGTTTTTGTCCTAGATACGCCGGGAGTGTTCATCCCGTACGTGCCGGACGCCGAAGCGATGCTCAAGCTCACGCTTGCTGGATGCGTCAAAGATGGGCTTATCTCGTGGGTCACCGTCGCCGACTACCTCCTCTTCCACCTCAACCGTTTCGACCCGACAGGCAAGGTCTACGCAGAGTTTTGCGAAGAGCCGACGAACGATGTCCACGAGTTTCTGAGGGGTGTGGCCAGGCGAACGGGAAAGCTCATGAAGGGCGACGAGGAGTTCCTGGAGGGCGCTGCGGACTGGGTGGTCAGGAGGTGGAGAAATGGGATGCTGGGGCAATTTGTCCTGGACGAGGTCACCTGGAGCAGTCTCGAGGCGGCGAGGAAGCAGAGCTTGGAGCCACCGTTGAGTATGAACCAGGCAAGGAAGCGAGAGAAGGAGGCGAGGAAGGATAGGGCGCTGGCGAAGCACGCCCAGAGATAGGAGTTTTCGGGCGGTGGTAAGGAGTGAGAAGTGAGAAAGAAATGATACCCTGCTCCACAGCACTATGAAGCATCTCTCCAAGCTTACGGTCGATGGCGCTCTATGTTTTCGTCCCATGTTGCACTTGAGCTGACCCCACGACCCAAAAGCTTTCCAAGCTTTTGCTGCCGACTGTTTGCTTGTTGACTTTCGCCGCGTCGAGGCGTTCCTTGCAAAGCTCTTTGCCTGTTCGCTCTCCACCTTCGAGCGACCGTCGCCTCACATGCTACGTCTGCCAGGCTCGCCTTTGTTGACTCCTCGCGTCTCCTCCCATCGCGACTCACCTGCCTCCAACGTTACTTCTTTCTTTGAAGACTCAGCCCAACGCACCTCTTGGTCGGTCTTCTGGACTCGGCATTCTCACGTCGACACCGCACATCCTTTCCTCTCGTTCAGGTATGTCGCTCACTCGACTGCATCTTATCTGTTCCCACTAACATCGCCACTTGCTTCTTTCCAGAAAAGATCTTGCATCAAGAGATCCGCAAGCCGGTCACCATGGATGGCCAATCGAGCGCCTCTTTTGAGATGCAGGCTCTATTGAGCACCATCTTTGAGCAAGATGATCCAGCAAAAGTCTTTTTCGAGCTGTTTCCAACTCCTGAGGAGATCCACGGCGTCACCAACGCAGATACCCATGAGGACGTATGCGAGCGTATCGCGGCCGCAGTCAACCTCTTTGTTCAGAAACCCGATCGAAATTCACCGGACCCTGACTTTGAGTACATCCTCAACTACACTGCTGAAGCAGCCTTGCGAGAACCACAAAGCTGGATGAGTCGTTTGAGAAATGCTATGGCTTATGTCGCACTGATGAAGAGCCGAGACAATGAGGCATGGAGCCAGGGAACGAAGAAAGACCAGCTTCTGACGTACTACCTCTGGCGTATTTTCGGCTCAAAGGACGAGACGTCTCCGCTACAAGTTGAAGCGTCTAACAACCCCACAGGAGCCATCGATGTTGCTCGCCATGACTTCTTGCCATCGTCGATGGCACGGCACGCTCCTTGCTCCAATTGTGGCAATGCGCGAGCTACGAGTTGGTGCTCTGGGTGCTGCATCGAGAAGTCTGGAAATCTCGTCTTCGCAATCTTCTATTGCAATCGCGACTGCATGAAGGCTCACTGGGGTACTCACAAGCCCGCTTGTAGAGAAGCGCGCGCCTTACGCCGCGCGGCGGCAATCTTCACCGAGCTCTGGTTTGAAAACTTGCGTTCAAGGAATATGCGGGACCTTGAGTCCGTTTCCGAGCAGAACGGTCTAATAGATATGAGAATCATTCCCCGCGATCGACTTGCGTCTATGGGTCGAGGTCCATCTCAGCCACTTCCGCAAGACCTGTTCGAGTCGGAGGAGCAGGCCCGGATCTGCATGTCGGCAACGGCTTCCCAAGATATCATCCAAGGGAGCAGAATTCTGTTCGAGCTGTGCATGCTTCGTGAGTGAACCATTCTTGGGTACGATTCCTGTTCGTGTGATGTTGCTAACTTAAAATCCAGCTGCTTGTGCGCTCATTGAGGCTATCTCCGTCCAGCTCAAGAACGCACACAAGACCATCTTCCTTTCATATCCCAACGGAAAGCACGAATTCACCTTCATCTATATACATCGGGTCTTCAAGATCACGCTGCGCTCGGGACTGAAATTCGCCTTCGATCCCGCAGGCGCGCAGAACGGATGGCAAGACTGCTTGGCTCCTTGGGACGCATACGAGCAGCACAGAATCCACTTCATCAAGGACATACAGGAGATTGACGCATCGGCCCTCAGAGGTTTCACGGGCGACGATGGAAAAGACAAAGAAGTCATGTCTGTGCTCCAGTCTCTTGTGGACAGTTGCCTGAACCCCAGAGTCGCCGGTGGAGGACTAAAGGAGCACTTGTACATGCTCCCGGATGCGCACTTCGAGAATGCGAGGGAGTCGCTTATCAAGACTTTGAGGAAATTCATGAGCCTCGACCTGAAAGCTGACTAGGGTCCAGAGGAGACGTCTTACCACGATTGCAATGTCACAATTTTACGTGACACAAGACCCTGAACAATCACACTGCCTTCAGAAGTCCTGGTTTACAGCGAATATGATGGGATTGGACGCGACGGATCGGAGTACAGCGAACCGAGTAAACGCTGGTTCAATCGATTCGACAAATGCTCATGGAAACTAAGCAAGACACAGAGGGGACTTCACAAGAAGAGTGTAATCGGTGTTGAAATGGTCGGCATTCGCTAAGGCAGCACACAAAACAGCGGCATCAATGCGGTCTCGGGTGAAAAGACAGGAACGACTGCTTCTTGCTGCGCTGGCTTGCAGGAGTCTGATTGAATGCTCCATACTATTTGTACAAAACTACATAGAATACTCAGCGAGCCCACCTAGGCTTCGAGCTGCTCTCAAAATCAATTCCTCGCGGGTCCCTTTTCTATATTTCCCCATCTGCTATGCATACTCTCAAAACAGTTCGGAAGGACCAAGAAAGCCCACCTCGACAAGAAAATCCACTTCGGGGTTCTATCACAAGCTGGAGATTGCTTGAAACGGACTTTCCTGTAGGTTCCGCTCAAGCCTGTATCACAGAACCTTCATCCACCAGATGTAAATCCGCCAAAGATTTTCTGAAAACTTTATCCCATTGAGCAGGTGTCTTGATCAGTTATGTAGATACTGCTGAATCCTGAAACCTGTCATGTTTTTCTCTGACACTAATAATACTGTAAGGAATTCGCCAAAATAATTGCGACTTTAAGCCTTCAAGAGACTGAATGCTTGGTCCTATCCGCCCAGCTCTGCATCAAACAATACCCACAATCGTCCTGTCACCTATGGGTATCAGCCTAGTCCTGCTATAAAACATCTCAGTCTCCATCATCTCACTCGTTGGTGATATGTACAGGGTTTCTTGACGCATGGACACATCTTGCTATAAACCGTGAAAGACCACACCGGAGAGCCTGGAGGAGTGAACGCCGACATTATGCAATAATTCATATATCAAGACCACCTTGGCCTAAGACCAACAGACGCCACCGAGCTGCCGTCCAATATACAGCTCTCATCCCTGGTATAAAAAGAGGGCCGTCAAACGCTTTGCAAATCAAGTGGAAACCAGACACCGCGGAGCTCAGGAAGCAAACTCCTGCTGCCATTTGACCAAGTCGGTCGACAGGCGCGCCATCATCTCCATGGACGAGAGGTCCTTGAAGTCTTTCTGCTCTGCTGTCGGGTGAGCGCTGGAGCCCACTTCGCCATTAGCAAGTTCGGATCCTTTTTTCTGTCCTGTTCGGGCACTGTTCCCGCCGGTCTGTGGAGCGACGCCGTCGACAGGCTTAGGACTGTCCGTGTTCGGCGGTGTCGCCTCTCCGGCCATTTCGACCTGTGTTCTGGATATGTAGTCTAGCATTGCGCTGGCCTTCCGCTTCATGTCAGTCATCGACACCTTGCTATTAAATCCGCCCTTAGTCCGCGAGTGTGACTTGTGTGAGGCCTCGCCCGATTTGGAATGATGTGCGTGTCCAGTGTCGTGTCCCTGTACATCTCTTGACTGAGACCGCGCCGGAGAAGTCTCGTCGCGCACTTCTCGATCCTTGGTGTATTGATTTCTCCCTTTGCCTTTCTTGGCTGGAGCTCGTTTGGGCTTCGATGAGCTTTGGACGGGTGTGTGTGTTGGGGGCGTATCGGGTGTTGGTTGTGATGAGGGCGGTGCCTCGATTGTGAAGGTCGGTTCCGTCTTGCCCTCGCTCGTCACTGTGGCCGTCGCCGTCGTTGTCGCCGTCGTCGTCGCCTTATCGCCCACCGACCGGCTGGCTAGCGTCCGAGTTGCCAATGGCAATTCCTCCGAGGGGTCTGAATCTGTATCCACTTGAGCCTCCAGCCCCTTCACAAGAATCGTAGATGCGGGTGTGCTACCATCAGCTCGCCGGCGTTCTGCTCGACCGCTACGCTTTTTTGCTGCTTCTGCCCTTTGGCGCTCGCGTTCCTCCCGCTCCTTCTCCTTGTGCTGGCCTTGGTTGCGAGTCACCAGGTTGCGGGACTTCTTCGATCCACTCCTGTTGTTCAGGGCTTCCTCGGAATCTTCGAGAGCATCTGGCTGCTCGTTATTATCTTCAGCCGGCGAGGGAGACTTCGATTTCGTCCGTTGCCTCTTGCCAGTGTCTAGTTTCCTGCAAACGCCTCTGTCAGTCGCTCACTATGTTACCAGGCGAGAAGCAACATACTCTTCACTGTCGTCGCGGCCCCGCTTGGATCTCCTGCTACCACTCGCACTATCTATGGCGCTGTCTTGACCAACAACCTCCTTGCTGGCCTCAATGGCCAGACGAAGCTGCTCCTCCTCGTCATAAGCCGCGTCTCGACTGTTCATGGTAGACCTTCTCTTGGATGCTTGAGTGATCGACGACTGCCGACCACTCCTCGTTTCCCTCTCTTTGCTGTCTTTTTCCTTCGGAGATCGTGATCGCGTGGTTGATTTTCGGTGATTAGGAAGGATGGGGAAGTAGTGCGAGTAGCGTTGCCTAATAGTCACGGAGTCAGTTTTGTCTGAAGCGGCACATTGACCAAGCGAGCCATTGACACTCAGACAGCGGAAGGTCGGTGCGGGTGTGGTGTGCGATGCTGAAATTACAACGTCGTCGTACAAAAGTGCGCGAGGGGGATGAGAAAGGAATATGGCTTACCCATTGCTGGCAATGTGTACTTTGTGTAGGTCTTTCCTGCACTCCTCACAGTAGTACTCATCAGGTGTTGTGTCCTCACTCATAATTCCGACGCAAGCACCGTGCTGCCAGACATTACAGACATCACACTGCACGAACAGCCCCGCCACGTCATCGTTAATGTCGGATGGCAGCAGCGGCTCGACGTCAATTGAGTCTTTGGGGCCATGCTTCTTGTCATCGTCTACCGGTGGCGGGCCGGGGTAGTCGTCGAAGCCACAGACGCAACGGACGGCGCCGTCGTCCTCTTCGAGCAGTTCGTCTGGGTCGCCGGCCATCTCTATGGTGTCGCGGTGTGGGAGTGGTTTGTCGCGTTCCTCTTCTTGTCCTTGGGCACGAGTGCGACGCCGCCTGGTGGGCAAATCGTCGGTGCTCGCGACAGACTCGTCGGGCGGCTCGTCAGAGAGGCTGGGTGTAGACTTCTGAGGTGAGCCGGTCTTGTTGACGGATCTGGTGTTTCGCTCGGGACGACCCGAGAGACTGGAAGATGTAGAGGAATGCTGTGATTGCGTCTGGGACTGCGATTGTGACTGTACTGTTCTTGCACGTGAACTCCGTCTCGGTGGAGAGTTCCCTGCCATTGCTTGCCACGAGGGCTGTGTGGGAGAGAGAAGCAGGAGGCGGGAGGCGGGAGGGGGATGGTGCGACGCGCAGAAAGCTGTACCTAGCCTCTCCAATGAAAGACTGGCAGCTGTGTATGGCGGGAGGAGGAGGAATAGAGTCGAGGGAGGGGGGTGACCGTTCTGGAGCTTGGCAGGAACGATGAGGGCGAAGGCAATTGTCGAGTAGAGAGGGGGGAGAAAGTCAAGTCGAGCTTTGTGGTGGGTGGAAGTGGCGTCGAGATTCTAGTTCGAGGGAGGCAGGGACGGAACGAAGGAGGTTTGCTGCTCGAGCAAGCCGGCAACCATGACTGAGAGAAGACTGTGGGGAGAAACCAAGAGTGTCGAGCGCAGGGAGGGCTGGACAGAGCAGCAGGACGAGGAGAAAGAGGCAGGCTTGGAAGGTGAGGTGGTTCAGGACCGGAGCGGAGGATGGACGAGTGGGAAAATCCAAACCCAATAATGCTGAGCGAGAGGGCAGCGCAGCGCAGCGCAGCGCAGACCATAGAACCGAGCAGCAGCAGCTTGCATCGGTCCAAAAGCCAATGTGCCGGAGGTACCCTTGCTGCATGTACAGTGTGTACCTTGGTTCCGTTTTGTGGGCGGGGTCTGCTAGGCGGGACTCTGTGCGGCCGGGTGTCATGGCGCGAAATCAAGGTCTCCGCCTAACAGGCGCTTTCTAGGACGGTTTGTCCACCGTCAGCAAATGGAAGGACCCAGTCCGTTCACCAGAGAATCTGGAGCTGTTATCGGTGTGGGAGGCCATTTCGAAGAATGCAGAACGACGAGCATGTAATGAGGAGCTGCGAAGTGTAAGAATGAGCACTGTGTCCATTGATATATAAGCGATGTGGTCGGCGCAGACAGTTGAACTCGACCGAGACCTGATGAACCTGAGTGGATGGAACGTGAGGGTTCTCGGTGTGGATGTGAGTGAGGATCGATGAATGAGCTGGCTGGGATTGAAATCTCATTGTCTGGGGAAAAGAGAAGGTGAGAGCGAGTTGGCCGATGATTGATTGAGCGGTCGATTGATTGGATTGATCAGACCCCGTGGGATGGGATGGGCCAGGCAAAGTGAGGTCAGTGAGCCGATGACAGAATGGAGGGGGGGATTTGGCAGGGGCTTGTTCGAGAGAGAGAACGGCCCTGACGGTAACGGCCAGGGCGGGCCGCTCACCTGGGTACAGAGTGTTACGAAAATGGATTCATCACAACCCCTCGAATCAATCATGCAGTCACTAATAAGCAGTACCTAGGTAGTAAGTAGTTGACCATCAATAATCTCAGACGTCTAGACTGCTACTGTCGGACAGCCATACCGAGGTGAGCCGTCCTGCCCGCCCATCCGCCAGCTCGGCATGTCATGGCATGGCATCCACAGTACTCCGTACCTCCTCCCCAGCTTAGGTAACCCTGCTCTCTCATCGGTCCTGGCACCCAGTGCCACAGGCCCGATTATCATTGACCCATCCCATTATCAAGAATTCCCGTGTGTGCCATGCGTTTTAGGGAGAGCCCCCCCAATTCCCGACTGACCACCTTGTACTGCATCCTGCATCCAAGCAATCTGTATTTCGCACAAAGTCCTGGCCCAGGTTCAGGTTGGAGAGACCATCGACCTTGTCAGAGTCTCCTCCTTCATTCTGTTGCAATCAGCACCTTTTGCCCGCATGCCTGTTTGTTCCTGTTGCCTCTGTGCTTGCCGCTGTCAGTCGCCATTCTCGCTTGGCCCCCCGGCCCCCCGACAAGCGGGCAGTCGACCTGCCTGAGACGCAAACCCTCACTCTGGGCCACAGCAAAGGTGGGTGGACTCCGATCCTGCTCTGTTGTGCAACAGTCGTTCAACACGCCGTCGAACCTTCTGCGACCGAGGAACGGGCGGGAGCTTCGTTCGCCCGTGTCTGGGTCCTCGCTGCGCTGGGTCATGACTCCGCCGCGGGGGCGACCGCTGAGCAAAGGCAGTATGGAGACGGCGGGGGGAGCTTGCTTCCTGGCACATTGCCGTCGCCCAACACCAAGCTTGGCCAGTCGAAAGCCTCTGGCGGGCGGTTTGGATCGGTGATTCCTGTTGCTATTGAGAATCAGTGTCTGATGACGGTGTCTTTTGGGCAGGCGAGACGGCCACGATACCCAACTAACTCCACACCGAGCTGGCGACGACGCCGGCGCCGCCCACCACCGCCTCCTCTACCCCTTAGAGCTTTCCACGGGTCCGCTGCTTTGCTATCGCCGATCACTCGAGAACAGGACGGACAAAGAAAGAGAGGATCGGTCTATTGGGAGCTGGACCTTGCGGCTTGCTTGGAGTAAAGTTCGGAGGGTCTGTTTTGTAAGGCCGTGAACGGTCGGTCAGTACCTGGTTGCCTTGCCTTGCCCTGCATTGCCCTGCCTCGCATCGCCTCGCCCCGTTCACTCTTCCCCTCCATGGCACTTTTCAAACTTGTCCCGCGGGGAACAAGTCCTTTCCCAACACCTGCCACCCCCAAACTCTACCTTCGCGCTTCAAGGTCAAGACACCACCATGCCCCTCTCACAGGCCCCGGGCACGGCTATCGGCGTTCTCGCGGGCGACGCAGCTGGCGAATTCATCACAGAGGGGCTGTTGGAGGGGCACGAATATTGGGGTTTCGCCTTCCTCCACAACATCTGCCTTATCACCTTCACTTTTATCTGCCTATTCTCAGGCCTGTACGTTGGACTAATGCTTTGCGGTTTTGTTTTTCATCACGTAGGCTTCAACAAAAAAATGGCTTCAGATACTGTACCTTCTACTCCAGTCTACCATAACGAACGCTCAGATCGACCCATCCGACCGCTCCCCAAACGTCGCCTCCGCGAACGTTTGTCGCCCGAGGTCGCCGATGCGATCGAGTATCCACCGGCACGCCAATCGGCGCCTGCTCTGTTTTCATACCCATGTAACCTCAAAGGGGCACTGTCGGAGGAAGAGTCGAGCTCGGGCGTCAGAGACCCTCGTCCAGATCTCTCTGGTCGCCCGACGCCTCGCAGGAATGGAGCAAGCGCCGCGTGTGAGATGGATGAGGTGTCGACCAGGAGAGCTGTGGTGGCCCGCCCGCCGACAGAATCTCTAGGTCGTTCGCCGCGACTGCTGCAAAAACCCGATACGGCGCGACAGGGTCATGCGCCACAGCCTCCCCCCTCGGCAGCGTCCTCAGCCGATGGGTATGACTCTTTCGAGAACACAAACAACAAAAAGAAAAGGAAGATTCCCTCGGCGGGAGAGATGAACGGGGCACACGGCCTGAGTGACCACGGGTTGAACGACACCCACGCCATGTCCCCCGGCTTGGCGGCAGTACCAGACAGGCCAGGAGAGAATGGAAATTCTACTTCAGTGCCCTACTACGGATCAGGAAGTTTCGTTTCTGCCGGACAAAACGTCTCTGGGCCTGGGCGGGGCCGATTTGGGAGGGCAAGGAATGGTAGGAGCCCGTTGCAAACTCTCTCAGATGCTAGCGGTAACTGGTTGGGCCGGAATTCTAAGAATCGTCCAGGCCACTGGTCCCCCACAGGTAAGTCTCGAGTTGCGATCTGGGCTGTCTTTGAAAAGCGCCCGTCTTGTCTTGGTCGACCCCAAGAAACACGAGTGGTTTTGTTTGCCAACTTTGGAGTCAAACTGACGTTGTCTTTGTCTTCAAGCCCAAAGCACCGGCATTATTTCTAACGCGATTGCCAACGCAGAAAAACTACCCGCTCTAGAAGGCCAGGAAAACACAAGCCTACTCCACCAGCAGCAATCGGTCAAATCGACCCCAGCGACGACGCAGTTCACCTTCACATGCGACTCCCAAGTGCCGGGAACTTTAGCCTGGCCAGGCTCCGACCCCAAGATGTCCAGTGCGTCTGCAATGGACTACAACCAAGCAGCAGCTGGAAGCTACACGCACTCGCGTCCTGGTCAGGGTCACCAGGCGGTGGGCGCCATGGGCACCTCTGGCCCAGAAGGTGCCCCCTCTGAAAGCAGCTTGCGGGGCGAGGCGTCTCAATCTGCGGCAAGCCTAGAACGGAAGAACCGACGTCGAGCGGCCAGAGACTTGCACCTCCAAGCTAGAAAGCGTCGCGAGGGGACTGCAAGGCAGAATTTCCTCAACCCGCCCAAACTGGAAGACCAATGGATTTGCGAGTTCTGCGAGTATGAGCGCATTTTTGGCTACCCCCCAGTGGCTCTGATTCGACAGTACGAGATCAAGGACAGGAAGATTCGTCAGCAAGAGGAGGAGCGACGTCGGGTCTGGGAGAAAGCCAAGGCGAGAAGCCGCAAGGGCAAGAAGAGCAAGGCGCCGCCCAAGAGCAGCGCGAATAACAGCGCCAACACGGTAAACGGCAACAACGTGCACAGCCACACGAACGACGCGCATGCAGCACCGTCGATGAATCACACGCAGAGTCAGGATACGCAGAGCGATGTATTCGATGACGAGGAGTACGAGGCAGAGGGCAACTACGAACTTGATCCAAGCCAACCACCTGCCGACTTTGGCCGTCCTCAAAAGATAGACCCCAGCTCTGCCGAGCATGATCACGGCGGTGGTGCAGGCGGCGGAGGGGGGCCAGGAGCAGAGGGACTACATATTGAGAGAGAACGGGGCAGGATCTAAAAGCCTGCGTCCTCACTTCGCCAAACGTCTCCTCTGAAGGGACCAGGGATTTGGAAAGATCGCTGTTGCGCCTTTCGTTTGCGTTTCGAAAGTTCTGCCTGTTGCATCCACCAGAGCCTACTCTGGGTGCCTACTCCGCGAGCGCCAACGACATGCCAACAGACAGGATTTCGCCCACCTCTGGTATACCTTCTTGGGGATAGATGTTCTTTGGCGACATGGAGCGAACACAGTT
>JACBFG010000029.1:31010-84518 GCA_013435955.1 Diaporthe sp. HANT25 | reverse complement strand
GCAGGCTGCACGTTTTTTTTTTTTTTTGTCTCTTCCTTCTTCTTCTCTCGCCCTGTGGGAAGCTCGATCGGCTGGCTGCAGCCGCTGCAGGCTGGGGTTGCATTCTCCCCCAGGGTCCAGGGGCACTGACACCGGGGAAGACATGGATTGGATGGATGGGCGGACGGGGGACGGATTGGGTAGTGTTTTGGTTGTTGTTGGGTTGGAGTATGTTGGAGTGTTGGAGCAGCAGCCGTCTAAGTGGTCTAATAACACTCGGTAGTATCTAGTCTAGCTGTTTCTCTCGTCTCACCCCCTCCCCATCCTACCTACCAGCCTACCTAACCCCTGATTACGCTTTCCCCGGACTTGTTCTCCCCCAGACTTTTCACACACCCCAAGTGAGATCTGCAGCTTGTGCAGTATGTAGTATACAGTGTGGACCCTTGGCGGATGATGTCAAGCACGGCTTACACCCAGCGACGGGAGCGACGGGCTCCCGTCACTGGATCTCGGCCTAGTGACACAAGGCGGAGGGAAGGTCAGCAAGTGTGAAGGGATGATATCAATGGCTTGGGAGGGGAAGAGAGGGCACGCGAGAGTGTTGATCGAAAGCGATCAGACACGAAGGCGTCAAGTGTGATCGCTGTCCGTTGTCGGTCTGAGGCTCCGATCCTTTTCTCCTTCGCCTCCTTCTCGATGTTTCACGAGATTTCCGGAAATAACCAGCGAGTCCAGTCTACCTATACGTAGGAGTGACAGGTGTACCCTCACCCTCGCCGGCATCGTCCCCCGTCTTCGTCACCCCTCGCCGCCTCACCCGTCACGACAGGACGAGCTCGGCGCAGCCCATCCACCCCATCAAGGTGGCCAAGCATCTAGAACAGTCTTCCCCAGCTCCCGGGACCTAGCAAGCACAGACATTGAAAAGGAACGCCCGCCGGCCAGCTCGGTTCCTGTTTCTGGAGTAGTAATAGCCCGTCGCTACAGCTAATGCTATTATTACTGCTGCTACCCTACTGCTATTGCTATTGCTACTGCGACTACACTACCCCGCCATCACATTGCATCGCACGCACCTGAACAGTGACAGCTAGCTGCTGCTTATTGTTTGTTTGCTTTTTCTCAGCTCGAGATCTACATCCCATACCCTACCCACGACTTGCCTCCCTGCGCCTACCTTGGAGGTCGACAGAGCACCGTTGCATATCAAACAGGCTCAGTGTTCCCCAGCTGAGACTAGAACTCTGTGACGAGCTTCCCATATCTCTCATCCACAAGCTTGTTCCTCACATTCCAAACAAACATTTCCCAAGTTACAGCACTTGCATCACCATGTCCTCCTTCTCCAGAGCTACGGGCGCAGCCTTCAGAGCCGTCGGCCGGCGGCCAACAATAGCACCAGCTACCACCGTCACCACTACAGCTAGCCGACCAATAACGGCCGCCACCCCCATCCTCGCCACCAAGAACAACCAGATCCGCACCTACGTAAAGGAGTCGCGGCAGCGTCCCCAGGCTAGCAACCGGGACAAGAGCGAGCCCACCCATGCGGGTACGTTTGCCCGTACCGATGATAGTATCACGGTCGAGTACCCGGAGGACCACGAGCTCCCGAGTTCGGGGCCGATCGTGGGAGCCGGTCGCGCCCCAACCCTGGCGACCTTCTCGCTGCAGGGCAATGTCGGCGTCGTCACTGGCGGCGCGAGGGGCCTGGGGCTGGTGATGGGACAGGGGATGGTGGTTTCTGGCGCTGACTTGGCCATTGTCGATATGAACAGTAAGTCTCACATTGAGGACGGCCCTGTTGAGCGAGTGTAAGGCTATGAAAGTGAAAGGCCCTTGTGCTGACGAGTTCTCGCGCGTGAATCATAGAGGACGAGGCTGAGGTGCAAGCCAAGGCCCTCATGGATCAGTTCAAGAAGGACAACCCAAACGCAAAGAGGTGAGTTTCCACTCGGTCACTTCGACCTCCAGCGATCCGAATCCCTCGCGACTCACACTCCAGCAGGTCTCCCAAGGTGACGGCTCACTACGCCGACGTGTCGGACCCGGACTCGGTCAGCGCCTGCGTCACCGACATCCTCGCGCAGCACGGCAAGATTGACAACCTCGTCACGTCCGCGGGCTTCACCGAGAACTACAATGCCACAGACTACCCCATCGATCGCATGCGCAAGCTGTTCGGCGTCAACGTCGACGGCACCTACCTCTTCGCCACCGCCGTCGCCCGCCACCTCATGGAGCGCAAGACAAAGGGTAGCATGGTCTTCATCGGCAGCATGAGCGGTTCCATCGTCAACGTGCCGCAGCCTCAGGCGTAAGTGTTTGTTGCTTGTTGTTCTTGCGCCCCTCACACTCTGTGTCCCCTTTATCCCCTTAAAGCGCAGTTTTTGGCTTCCAAACCTCCTTTGCGACAGCGGGCGGAGTCCCCCCGTCCGGCTGGGCTGAGTTGGGTGCCATGGGCTCACAAGGTTTGCCATGGCACGTCATCCCCAGCGGCCGCCGCCTGCTGCAGGTACAGTTGGGGAAGACAGGATCTCAGGCCCCGACTGGCTTGCGGCTGATTCGGGGTCGCATCCCTCATGGCGTTCGTCATCGCCAAGAGAACCAATATCTTTGACAGGACTAGCAGATGTTTTCGGGCGTTGCGGAGGGCGGGATATTCAGAAGCGATTGCTGACAGTCACCATCCACAGACCCTACAACGCGGCCAAGGCAGCCGTCCGTCACTTAGCCGCGTCGCTTGCTGTCGAGTGGGCCCACGCAAACATCCGCGTCAACTGCATCTCGCCGGGATACATGTTGACGGCCCTGTAAGTTGTTCTTCAAACTTCGCGCCACACTGACGGCGGTAATATGAGGCCTCACTGACTCGTTGATCCCCAACGCGCAGCACCCAGAAGATTCTCGACGACAACCCGGACCTCCGAAAGCAATGGATCTCGCTCATCCCCCAGGGAAAGATGGGCCGGCCCGAGGAACTCATGGGCCCAGTGACGTTCCTGTTGTCAGACGCGGCCGGCTACGTCACTGGTGCTGACCTCCGCGTCGACGGCGGCTACACCGTGACCTGATCCATGCGGAAATGTCCCTTTTTGTCCATTTTGGTACTGAGTTTTGGCTTTCAAATTGGTCTTGGGGCTGTTCGGCGTTGGGAGGGCAAAATCTGGAAGGTTCGGGGAACGGGAAAACCCAAGTGTGTAATTCTTCGCGGCAGCAGTACTTCTCTGCGCCATTGTATAATTGTCCTAATCAATGAAGTTTTTATGACTCGAGGTACGGGGTAGTCAATCCTCTCATAGCACGTAGAGCATCCTGGTGCGTAAGCGGCCTCCTGTCATGCCAACACCTGGGAAGTACATTTTCACGCACTCTTTGGCTCAGCGGCAGTCTTGCCGTGGACCTCCGGGAATAGCTCTTAGTGTCAACGGCCCGCAGGTTGATGGGTCCATCGCGATTTTCAGGACGAGAATCAGCAAGTAAAAGTGGACTGGGACACTTTTGTCCCAGGCCTGGACCCGTGGATGGCGAGAACCGCTCGGGGGATTATAGGAGATGTTCTGGCCGACAGTCTTGGTCTAGATGCCGAGTAGAACCTGACCGTAGAAAATTGAGCTGCGGATCGGGCTGACTCATAAATTCGGCCTCGGAAGATTGACCACGGATCGGCCTGGACGGAGCCATAATGCCTTCCCTCGTGGACGGTGTCGAGCCGAATGATCCAGTTGCCCAGAGTTGTAAGGCAGGGTTTGCCACCCCCCAAGACTGTCAGCATCTGTGGGCCCATGTGCATGTGCGCAGGCCCTTCCATTCCAGGTTCGACTTTTCCCCATCTCCAGATACGATACACATCTGGAATAACTCATTTCTGTCTTCGTCTTGGCCGACTGGAGGAACCGCTAGTCGAGCCGTGCAAGGGATGTCCCGCATATATCGGTTTGCGCCGGACGGGACCAGTGCAGGGCCGATCGAAGGGCGGCGTCGTGTGGCGTGTCCAACGAGGTCCGGACCCGACCCTCCCACTCCTGTCGTCTCCTGGCGGGCGAACACCTTGCACCAAGTGGGCTCTCACCCTGCCTCTTCAGATCGCTAGTTTGACTCCTCACATTTCCCGGTGGTGGCGGCCCCAGACTTGGACTGTCAGAGCAAGCCACAATCGAAATCTGTGCTGCTCCTCTTAGTAGATGGTGGATGGGTCCGCTGGTGCACGCCCAGATGAGACAGTCTGCCGGAGCGTTCCGTCCTCCCGACAATCAACACGCAGGATTCCCCACACCAGGTCCATCCCATCATCTGGCCAGCTGGCTGCCATGAAAAGCGATGCGTCTAGACCTGCTGCGAGATATGTATCGACGCTACGACACTCGTGAGCAAGATCGAGTCGACAACGCATCGGCTTTTGGTGTTCTGTTGGGACATAGGAAAGACTGCAACCCCAACAGGAGTTTGGCCCGGTCAATGCATCCAGAGCTCCGAACTCGCGGAAGAGGGACAATCCATGGGCAGGAGGCGATAGAAGGGCGTGAATATGTATGCAGCACCGATGGCACTGCTGCTGCAGCTGTCTGCGCATATGAGGACACCATCTTTCGAGTCCCGTACTGGAACCGACTGTTCTCGCCAATCTGCGCGTGGGTTCCTGCAGAATGTCACTTTGTGCCCCACACAGCCCCGTAGTGTGTTTTTCTCTTGCTTTTTGACATGTGAAAGGAGTTGGGCAAACGACACCGGTACCAAGGTACGCAATGCGTAGAGATCAAATTGTTGGCAGTCTCGAGGAATCCTAAAGCCGTGTGTACAGACGATTTTGTAGAACACTAGCAGAAGCTAGCACGTTTTTTTTTTTTTTCTTTTTTTTTTGAGAAAAAAAAGATTACGGCGTTACCTTCGAGGTGGCGGCCAAAGTTCCGGGAGCTGGTCGTCTGTAAGAACCAATCTGCAAGCAGCGACATATCCAGTGACATCTGGGATTCCCAGGGCTGGCACACCACACGGTGGACCTTTGTGCGTGCAACAAATCAGCCAGGCCCGAAAGGCGCCCCTCCCCCCCTGGACATAAGAAAATTCACATTGGCCTAAGTCGGTAAAGCATTTGGACCTGGCTGCAGTCATGGAAGGAAATGCGCATAGTGTTGCATCGCCGGGAAGAAATGACGAGCAAGTCAGATGGTACGTTCCTAGAGCCGGTGTGATGGATCCAGCACGTAGGCACAGATGCGTACGACCAGCCTGGGCTTAGAATTTGGCCATGCCCAGATTTGGTCCGGGGAAGGCTGCGTTCAATTCTCACTGGTCCCAAGACGAGCGCCTGTGGTACACAAGTACTCTAGTCATCTTGAGGGATCTGACGAGAAGGAAGGCCAGGTCTCAGGTGAACAGCTCCGAGCCCATCCAATAGGAGCCCCGCATTGTCGCAGCGACATATGGAAGCTATGTTGCGCCGAGATTTGTGGTCACACGACCTGTGTTCTCCGCAGTTTTGATCAGAAGACCCGCGACAAGGCAGGACCGCGAAATTGCATGGTACCAAATCTGCGAGCGGGGGCTTGGGAGCTGACGGCACCGTGGCATATGGAAGGCGTTCATCCATTGTGTTTCACGGCGGAGAGTAAGACAGCTGCATCACGAGATGCGGACCAAGCCGCCAGGGTCCCGTAGAGGGAACCGTTCGCCGCATGGGCGGTGTGGCCGGAGAGACGGCAGTTTGCAGGGTCATGACACGGGCTGGATGAACCCTTGCGGCGGCATGCTCAGCTTTGCGCAGGTTGCCACTTTGAGAGTCTGTGTGGGAAGCAGGCTAAGGTGGCCAGGCTGCCAGGCTACCATGGAAGCGGAAGTGGACGGTGGGAGTCGAGGCAAAAGTTGCCCACGTCGATCATCCGTTTGCTACTCGCCGTGCCAAGTAATGCAAGGTCATGGTTGGAGGAGAGCGCATCTTGCAGTTGCGGCAGGGCCTAATCCCCTGCCAAGGAGCAAAGCAAGGCCACGCCCCAAGACCTTGCCGTCCTACAATGCCACGCCACGCCGCCCGCTGGTCAAGGTTGAGCTTGTGCACAAGGCTGTCTCAATCGCGAGACCTCGTTGGTTGGCCAGCCTGGTCAGGTGGACGCAAAGTCGTACGAGTCTTGGTTCCGTGCTGAAGTTTGCTGGGTGTCTGGATGGCTAACGATGCCGAGGCGTTGAGAAAGGGGAAATCGTGCAGTAGATGGTCTACCCGTCTATTGGAAATACATTCGGAGTTCTAGAACAGCTGTGCGTGCGCGTTCGTGCCGAGACGTGGGGGCGGGCGGCAACGGCTCCAGGCTGCCTGTTTGCACATGGCATGGGACATGGGGCATGAGCATGCTGCAGGATGCGGGCTGCAGGCTGCTCGTGTGCTCTAGTCTGTACGCACTGCAGGAATTCGGAATGGCTCGGCTGCTAAAGCAGAGGGAGCTGGTTCGAAGAGTTGAGAAAACCGGGGCAAGCTGAACCGGAGCTGGTGCAAGGCCTCGCCCGCTGGCCCTGACGTCCTCGAGCCAAGGCGCAGGGGTGTGAGGACTGGAAGAGGTCACGAGGGCTTCTCGGAGGACGCTGTACCATCGTAATCATGCCTCATGCTCCTCCTCGTGCGCCTCCACGTCAGGCCGAGGCAGTGCAAGGCCGCTGCAGGTGCAAGATCCGCACAAGGCACATATAGTACGACCGGACGTTGTGGTCTCCGGGGTACTGGTGAACCGAGGCCTGAAAGGTATTGCAGTCCGCATATACAACAATTACTTGCATATCTGGGGAGACCGTTGGTCAGTTAGTCAGTCAGTCAGTCAGTCAGTCGACCCCCATAACGGACATCGATGTAAAGGGCGGGTGTTCGCTTGGTCGGTGGCCGGATGATGAGGGCAGTGCTGGGGTCTGGGAAAGGAAACCTCTGCTTGCCCGTTGTGCCAGATATTGATTATGCTTCTACCTACCAGCCTGCCAAGGCACTCGCGAAAGTAGGCATCCCAAGCAATATCGACCATGGGTCATCAGGTACCCGGGTCCGACCCCGCCAATGGAACCCGGCGAGCAAAGGGCTGGTCGTTTGGTTCTTCCGTGGCCATTCAGCTGCCGTCGGGCCCATCCAACCGTGGCAGCCCATCCTGATCCTCGGCGCCTCGTGGAACCTTCCCACCTGTCAGCGATCAGCCATCAGCCCCGGGTGGCATTATTGGTCGGTCCAGATGCCATTCTGCCGGGGGCTCTGTGGTACCTGAGAGGTGGGTGACGTGCGCTCTCGGTGCTGCGGGAGTTCTGGGATGGGCTACTTTTCCTCAGAGGGGATGGCTTCGCCGCCGCTTCCTGCTGCACGACGAGGTCAGGAGACCCGTGACGAGCAGGCATGTCTGTCCATTACACAGCACACTGTCCCGTGCTACGTGCTGTGGTAGACTCTGCAGGTGGCCTGAGGAGGGGAGGCACGTTCGTCGCCGCTGACTCAAACCTCGTGTTATACACACAGGTGAGGTCAATCCATGTCTTCTCCTTGTTTCCCTCGCCCACCGCTCGCACCCGGCACCCGGCAAACATGGTCTGCTGCTGCTGTCGCCGCCGCCGACGAGAAATTTTTGACCACAGCTGGGCTGCTCGCCTCGAACCGGCGTTGTTGAAAGGCCATTAGACTCTGCGCGGTTGGCACGGCAAAACATCCGGTGCATTGATCTGTGCGCTTCGGGGTGCCAGTGTCTGATCAGGGCTCATGGAGATGGGACGAAACAACGGAGATTTCTTCAAATAGAATAGAACCGACGACCTTGAAAATCTGGTGCATACCGCAGGCAGTCGGGTGCAGTGCATGTGTGTATGTACCTGCCCAAGTGGTCAGTCATCGTCATCCAACCTTCCAAAACCTTCCAGCTTTGCACCTTCCCTCCTCTTCCCAGGCACGCCAGGGCCGCCGTCGGTATGGCCCACTCCTTCCCGTACCATTCCACCCGGCTTCTGTGACAGCACGCAGCTGCACGCGGTAGTTGCCCCGGTCCCCATAGTTCATCCTGCCTCGGCCCCTATCCATACTCCCATGCTCGCCGCCAGCACACACGCAGTCACAGCACAGCGAGCGCCGTTTCATAGGGCCTGGGAAGTCTGGGCCGAATGGACGAGATATCCGGGGCGGCGGCCGGGGAGAAACAGGCTCCCCATGCAGGTCAAGGAATACAGAGTATACATATCAGGTTGGGGTACGTAGGTACCGAGGCATGTACCGTAGTAGGAGGTCATCCTGTACTTGCTGCAAGTGGGTGAGGATTCTGCGGATGCCAGTCGAACAAGGGCGGCCCCTGATCCCGTCCCAGGTGGGCATGCACGACTGGAGACAGCCCTTCCAAGGTTGGAAGGAACAAAGGCAAAAAGACATGACCACGTCCCTCTGGGCCCCATACCTTAGGTCCCTAGATCCCTAGGGCCCCTCAGTTCCCCGGGTCCCTCACAATGTATCTCCCATCAGGCATGTACCCGACATTCGACGTCCCTCCTCGACCCGTCATTGAGTGCCTGTCCCGTACGTCCATGTATCCAAGCTGCCATCGATACATCTGCCTACCATGAACGGTACTCTGCCCAGGTTAGGTATCCCGAGGGGACATGCAGGTCACGCCCTCAAGTTGCACTCTCCTCTCTCCGTGTGTGTGTGTGAGTGTGTGTGTAGGCTTCTCCTCCGCCCTCGCCTTCTCCACTGCTGCTACTGGCAGGCTGAGTGGCCTCACACACAGCCAGGTCCAGGACGGCAATGTCCAGACTATTGTTGTTTGGTGCTGCTGTGCTGCTGTGCTGGCTCCAAAAGTGGATCTTGGGGCTCTGCTTTGCCTCAGTTGCGCCTCTGCACTCGTGCCCCTGTCACTCCCTCGCGCGCTCTCTGTGCCTCTGGGCCGTTAGCGGCCCACTTTGCCCACTCGTGCAGAAAACCCGTCCTCTGGCCGTCTTGATCTGGACTGCCCTGGACTTTGTCCTGTCCCGTCGAATTTTCCAAAATCAAATCAAATCGTTGTATGACTGGCCTTAGCAAAGTAAGTAGGCACCTGGGCTTTCTCCGCCCTGCGCCCTCTACTCTACTCTACCCTGCCCTACCAAGGTACTCCTCCTGCCCTGTGCCCAGCCCGTCTCTTCTATGGCCCCATGTCCCATGCCCCTGCCCTGCTCCCCGTCGACATGCCCGGCCCAGTTCAGTCCAGCCCGGGTCGGGTCCCTTCTTTCGAGTGAGAGAAGAGAGAGACAGAGAGCGAGAAGAGAGGGAGTTCGGTGGTAATGTTTTCTTTCCACTCTCTCGGTCCACAGTGATTCCTCCTAGGCTTCTTTCTCTTTTCTTCTTCCCTCCTCCTCCTCCTCCTCCTTTTCTCTCTTGCTAATCATGACTTCAAGGTCTGTGTCCCGTGCCCGGATTCTGTCCCTTCCCGGTTTCCCGTCACAGCTGCCTCCTCTCCCTCTTTGATAAAAACGAACCATACCCGCAGTCCGGCTAGGCGATGCATGTTTGCCCAGGAATACCTGCTACATAGTACCGTGTACATCACCACCGACGGCACTCCTTTTCGCCTCGCCCTCCTTATTGCCCGCAAGCGCAGCGGCTCATAACTGCAGGCCTTGTAATGTACGTCCTGATCACGTTATCTTTGGATTGCCGGTTTCCAATCCTGCCTAAGGCCTACCCAGTCCTGGCTTCTCCTGTTCTTGTCTCCCAAGAAACTCACCGCATCACGGCTTGCCTCATCCATATCCGGACTGACTGACCCATCCATACAGACACTTGTCCGTCACCTAGTGCCATCCTATCGGCACATCCGTACTGACTTCTGCTCTCTTTCCCCCAGTCGTTGCTCACGTTTCGGTTCCCACAAAAAAAAAAAAGGTCTCATTGCATTTTCTGGCGCCTCATTTGCTTTGGCGGTGTGGATGCAGTGACCAAGTCACATCACCTTGACCACTGGCCCCTGAGTGGCCCTGTCGCATAGTCGCAACTCGATCCAGCATCAGCACAGGGTGCTGAGTGCCTCGCATTGATTTCACCTTGGACACTCGAATTAAAGCAAATCGTTGGTGTCTCTCCACCCGCATTCAACAAAAGTCCGCGCATTCTCAGTCAATCTACGGAAGAGGCATGTTTGCAACATCACGCTACCATCAAACTCGAGGCACCGTCTCGACGAACCGACCGATATCGAAATCTTTATTCAGGTGTTGATTCTGCATCCACCCAGGAGCCATTTTTCTAACCTTCAACCTGCCCAGTTGACGGACTGGAGTTGCTATGTGCCGCATTGTCGGTTTGCGATAGCATCATTTATTTGGCTGCGCATAACTCCTATTTTTCCTGGCCTTTCTGACAGGCTTACATAGCCTTGACCAGTCCCCGACCAGCGAGTGTACTCCTGAAGTTGCAGTCGTCGCGGTTGGATCTCACGAATCATGTCGAGCTAGTCAGGCGCTCTCGAACCGTTTTCGATGAATTTTCTGGCCAGCTAGTGTCTCATCACGCGGCGCGGAACTTTCGACATGGAGGCCATAGTCGAGGCCATCGAGCAGTTGCTGCCCAAGGGCATCGTCTTCGACTCACCAACTATCTATGCCGAGGTCGCCAAATTACCAGTCGTACCACTCGAGGACATCCATCGCCACTGGAAGACGTACACCAGGACACACAAGAGCCTGCACGATCCCACCGCCTGTCGCCTCGAAAACTTTTGGTGGCATGTCTGGGGAAGTGACAGGCGAAGCTTGAGTGGGAAGACTCTCGCACGTATATGGGAGCAGATAGCTTCCGGGCCAACCTTTGTTCCCCTCAGAGGTCCTCCGAACCGTTGGGAACCACCTCCCAAGCCCACACGAAGTATGCATGAGTCTGACTCGGCACAACCTCCACAAGCTCAAGACGTCGGCAGCCAGATACGCGATACGCCGTCGAGCATCGCAAAAGGGGCAATCTATGGCTTGACCCCATCCTCATCAAGACCTCCGCCAGCTCACACGATTTTGAAGAAGCCTAGAGGGCCATCAAATTCTGGCCCGAGGCCAACCGCCCGATTCGTTGACGTTCCTGATTCAGAGGACGAAACATCGCAGCAGAGCGAGAACAACGTTGGCCCTTCCACCAAGAAGAAACCAGATGTTCGTGCATCGTCTAGCTCCGTCTCGCCGGCAAAGGGGGACAGGAAGCCCGCACCCAAAAAGTTCGTGGCCTCGTCCACCACGTCAAAGAGACGCCCCGTCCTGCCAAGGAGACAAAGCTCGCAATCATCGACCGGTTCTGTTACTGCCTCTGATCCTAGCCCCCGGGATGCAGCTTCTGCCTCGAGGAATGCACCTAACCTGCAGGCGCCCACCGTGAATAGCAAGGATTCTAGTCCATCAAAGCGACAGAACGGCTCAGGTCTGACGACACACGCGGAGGATTCAACATCTCGCGCCAAAGCATCAGGGAAGCGTTCCCAGGCCTCTGGCTCCGGAAGAGAGTCCGCATCGGCGAGTAGCCAGGACGCACATGCACAAGGTGGTCCACGCAAAACAGCCCCAGCGAACAAGCCGTCGCCAATATCCAAGGGAGTCAGCGTCCAGCAAACCTTGCCTCGGTCACAGAGCAGTTCAGGAGAAGGGCCGAATGCGAAAGTGCTTGGAAAGCGACCAGAAGCGGCCGCATCGAACTCGGGGAGCAAAGCCCCTACTCTGAAAAACCTTGACTCGGGGAATTACGATGGATCTACAGGAATGCCAAAATCGCCACCACGATCGGTGCCGCAGTCCATGCAACCTGCAACGAGCTCTGCCAACGCAGAAGACACGGCCGAACCAAGCCGGAGGAGGAGCGCGCAAGAAGGCAGTTCGCGAGCACACAAAGAACAGGGTGACATGGCCAGCTCCAGTGCTGCACCAAAGATGGCTCGATCGAGGTCAAACAACGAGTCGAAGCGGATGAGTTCTGGCGGCCTGAAATCCTCGAGCGTCGTGGGACTGTCAAATATCGCGGTGGCTGGAGGCTTCGACTTTGAAACACCCAAGGCGCGCCCTTCCGACGATGATCTGCCGCCCCTTGCCGCAGGCCAGCCTGACATTCGAGCAGCATCTGTCCTCGACTCGCGATTGACACCGACGCAGCCAAGTCCGAACCCTCCACCGCCGCTGGGGCGATCCAAGTCGCAGTTAACACTAGTGCTGGAGCGAGAAAGAGCAAGGTCAGGCGATGGCACCCAAAAGAATAAGAAATAGGCCCGGACGAGATGGTTTGTGACGACACAAACATGTACCCAGCGATCGACTAGAAAGGAAACATGGAGACTAATATTAAATGATCTCTAACCAAATCGCATTGGCATTGGCGTTTGTTCAAATTGCTGGAAGCATCAGATTCTTACTAGTGGTGGACGGCGAGTCGCCTATGGCATTCATTTGCGCAAAGGCTTGATGTACATATGTTGTTTCCCCAGCAGGTAGACTTGGACCAAGTCTAGCAGCACATTCTCCCAGGGTTCCTAGACTCGGCACGCCTTCACAGGCCATATGCATTCTCGGGGAAGGTTGGCAATGTAATATGGTGTAATGCTACCGTGTACCAGTGTGAATAGAGCGAACGGAAAATGGGAGAGTGGATGGGGCAGCTTGTGCCTCTGTGTGAGCATATACGCGGCACGACAGGTATCAGACCGAGTTCCGCCTTATGGGTAGACATCATCTGATTGAAGATTGGTCTCCCCGGTTGAGTCCTACAACGAAGCTATCCTTTGGTCAGATTCTTACTTTCTGCTGCCGAATTCTAGTCGCAGTTATAGCTCGCTCGCTTCCTGCCATCTGCGCTCCCACCTTGGGGGAGGACACGAACGCAAGGACGTATCTGTCTGTCTGTCTGTCTGTCAAACCAAGCCCCCGACTTGCGGAGGTGATTGTTGGCGGCTGCCCGCTCCTGTGACAGACAGGCCCCCCGGGCGATCGCATGCATGCAACACACCTTGTGGTGCATGTGACGATGGCTTCCCCGGGATGGCAAACGGTCACCCTTTACTGCTACCTATATCGGCTTGGCGGTAGATACGTTACGACCCTGGGTGGGTGTCACTCGCCCAGTATCAAGAGTCCCGTGGGGGACAGGGGGGAACGACCGTTAGGTGATCTATCTTCCTCAACAATTATTAGTGTAGTGTAGAGACATGGTGCGCCACCGATGCGTGTGAGACAGAGAGAGAGTGTGTGTGTGTGAATGTGAGTGTGATGTTGCGTGTGTGGTTAACAAGGTGGGTGGTTCGGCATGGGTGTCGTCGAAGGATCGCGCTACCCAAGACAGCGAAACCTTAAAAAGCTTCCTCACTGGTTCCCTAGGATCTCGGGAGGTTGCAGTTGGCGCAGGGGGGGTGGTCGGGCATGGGGTTGTGGTGTGTGAAAGGCACGTGGATTTGGGGAAACGGGGATGGGTGATGAAGGGCGAATGGAGACGGGGGTTGGGACATGGGCGGCCCGGGGGGAGGAAGAAGAGCACACACACCCACCCCCCTGGCATGCTTGACATGGGGGGAGTTGCCTGTCACAGGGCAGAGAAACCCCCACGTCTGCGGGCGGGCATGGGCTTCTTGGGGGTGGCATCCCCCACGCTTGTTTTATGTCACCTGTGTGTCGTCGGTCCCCTCCACGTGTGGGTGGGAGGTTTGGGTTCCTTGGCCGCTTGGTTGCCGTTTCGGTTGGGGATGAGGCGGATACCGGGTGGGATATCGATGGATATAGATACCTACCTAGTCTGAGGGGTGTGTATTTATTTATTTATCAACAAAATGAGAAGGTACAAGCTAACTTATCTCTGCTTCTCAAAGGTTCTCGGAGGGGCTGGTCTAGCTGTCCCCATTTACACTCCCCACACGTTTGTCCATTTTCCCCTGCAATCATAAAACAGTGATTCATCTACGTAATGTTCTCTTGTATCAGGCGGCCGATTGATACTGTCAACTCCGTTCGTCCATTCCTCATCACTAGGCAGTGTAGTCTGAGGGCGAGAGGCGTCCTGTCTCATACGTGTGACACATTGTGTCGCCAAACACAATTGCGAGCATATTACAAGTCTGACAATTCCAGTTTAGGTTTGGATATCTCCTCCTAATGATCAATCTCTCTGGCTTCCAATTTCGACTTCGAGCTGCCAGAGCTGCCTCAAAGCTCGTGGTCTAAGTCTGTCTAGTTTGCCTATCTCAATTGGACTTGGACTCTTGGAGTGTGTTTAACTGCT
Source organism: Diaporthe sp. HANT25 (assembly GCA_013435955.1). Classification (NCBI taxonomy): domain Eukaryota; kingdom Fungi; phylum Ascomycota; class Sordariomycetes; order Diaporthales; family Diaporthaceae; genus Diaporthe; species Diaporthe sp. HANT25. Next base: position 70,324 of record JACBFG010000029.1, on the reverse strand, counting down.
TGTCAATGACCCACGCATAGAAGCCATGCTCCGACCTTTGTATCGATCTATTTTCAACGAATGAGCTCCAGGACTAGCTAGGTGGATATAAGTAAATGTGACGGTTCAGACACCATGTGTCTAAGGCAGGTGCTGGTACCACTTTTGCAGTGATATAAAACCGGTGACGGTTAGCCCTCTTGCGTCCTTTGTATTGGTATAGAACCTGTTGAACTTGCACAATCCATGTGAGACTTTTTGGGTTTGGATATTTGAGGTGCCAGAATCTTGATGCTTGGAAATTTGAAACTTGCTCAGAATGATAATGAGAATTGGCTGCTAAATGTAAGGTGCTCCCACAATATCCCAAGATCCTCCAATGTCTGTCAGCTATAGATCCCCATTTTCAATGTGGATGGTATGTATAATACAGATTATCTTTTTCAACGAGAGTTCAAGAAGCAAGAACTACCCAGGAACTAAAAGAACAAATGTATTGACCAGCCTGATGATTACCTGGCCACCCGCTTACTTGTGCTATCTTTCTTCTGGCCCAAAAGGACCGCAAATGTCAAGACCCCACCCAAGTGCGTCTCTTTCGAGATGGAAGCATCACTGTCACTGCTCAGATAACATCGGATCACCTACATGGCAGGAGCACCTCAGTCTCATCGAGGCTCACAAGCTAGTGGTGAAAGCCTTTCGATACCTATGCAGCAGCAACCACACTGTGGTCTGGGGTTGAACCTAATGTGAGCATGTCAAGGCTTCCACAGTCATCAAAGGCATGGAAGGCGCTGACTGCCTATGCATTTCATGTACGGGAAGGATTGGGTAGCACTCACGTGCCTATTGGTAATGGATATGGCTCCTTCCCTAAGCGAGGTTTGTTGTGTCGGAACCGGCCCGAGGCAGTGACTACCACCAACCACAGTGTTCAGCTCATTGCGGTCGACCTCAGGACTTTGGCTGGACTGCTCCTTCATTCTTGACCAGGACCCTAATTGTTGACTTGCTAATTCCTGAACCTTTCTGCATCGTCCTGCCATGACCTGTATACAGATAACTCAATCACCCAATCACTCGGCATCGTCGTCTGTCAACATATGGTCATCTCTGAATCATCCAGTCAAGTCGAGAACCTCAACGTTTTGGTTAATCATTCAAAGTGTCTTCATGATCCATCAAACACTCATTTGGACATCAATAATCCGTCCTACGATCACTGTAGACCCTCACTTTGTCTAGACGAATATCTCTGGCGCTACCTTCCTGCGGACATCGATCGCCTCAGCCCTGTACTTGATCGTTGACGGTTGCCGTTGTCTCTTGATCAATGCTTCGCAGGCACAGCACCAAGTCCAAACCGGACCTCCATCGCCGAAAATCAACAAACTCTTTCCGCAGCGTCCCTCTCGAGCACATTGACGCCGCAGTTGCTCAAAGAGACGCCCAGACCGCGGCCATGGAGGCCTTTTCCAGAGCCCAAGGCCGTCAGTCTGCCGGAAGGGCTCTGTTCCCTCTCCAACCAGCATCCGCGAACAAGGAGAACACAAGTCCCGCTACGCTGTCCCGTGCTGACAGTACGACCAGTCTTCGCAGCGGACACATAAGACAGGGTGTCGAGCGAAGACAGAGCGTTCGATTTGTCGGCCCCGAATCTGGTCTCCAGACCCGTGCTTCTCGAATCAGTATGCGTACCGCTGCCCCCGGACCGCCTGAAATCCCAGCTCGTCGTCCCATCCACCGATCTCAGAGCACTCAAAGTATTAGCTACATGCCGCGCTCGGTTCTTCGAAATTCTGAGAACCTACCACTGCCTGATCGTACCTCTTCAGTCGGGAAGACAGTCGTGACACCAGGTGCTAATAAGAGTGGGTTGAGCCAGGCTTATCTTCAAGCATTGAGTCCAGATTATGAGAAATACACGCCAGAGGATGACGTTGCATCTATGCCCTCGTCCTACCGACGGGTTCGCAAGACACGTTCCATGCTCACAACGAGGGCTTCCATGAGAGAAAGTGTTGATGGAAACGCATTTGGATCACAGAGATCATCGCCGCACAACACTAGTACAATGGCGCAGAAGAAGCAAGCCATTCCTGGAGTACTTTTCCCCAGGTATTCTTTCATGAAAAGGAGAGACAACAATGCGATGCCATCAACGCCGAAACTGAGAGCCCCAAAGTCGATGAGCTTTTTGAAATCTCGGCGAGATCGCCCAGACAGGCAATCAAGCATTCACAGCCCCAGCGGAGATGCTTCACCTATTTTCGGCGCACAGGAGACTTCCTTCCGTTCTCGCGTTCTGCCCAAGCCTCCCAAGCTGTTCGGATCCAAGCATGAAGAACATCAACGGGAAATGCCTAAGACTCTGAGAGACAGCAGTGCGAGCGTGGAGCTGCCTGCTTCCGGAACAGCTGCAAGCTTGGGCCGAAGCCGATCTGGCAGTTTAAAAAACAGAGCTCGCAAGGTCTCAACATCACTCAGGTCTAGGTTCAAAAATCTCTTCACCAACAGGAGCGAAGAGGAAGCAAAGCTACCAGCACAGCAAATAGAGGCTCAGAGAACGCACGTGTCGGTGGTGATTGATGAGAACCCTTGGGTACCCGCTGGGCCCGATCACGATCACTGCCGTGAGAGGAGCTCTCTATCGAGGGTTTCAACTCACATCCCTTCCCTGCACGCGATTCCGTCTCACGAACGCTTGCATTCTCGGAAGGGAAGTATAGATAGCTGCGAAAGCGCAGCTGGACAGGCATCGGATGAGAGATCGCGAGTGACTAGCTGGGCAAGTACTGACACTGACACTGTCATCGCCCACCGCCCACAAGAAGCCACAGTGGAGTGGGAAAAGCAGCGCCTCTCGATAATAAATGAACATGGCACTCAAAATCCACCGCCATCATCGGATTGTCCAGTCATCGGACTTCAGACCATATTGTCCCAAGAAGAGCTGGCGTCGACAGGTCTTCAAAGTCTACGGCCGGGGGCCACAGTGGACAGCCAGCGCGTGTACTCAGCTCTGATGAAAAAGATGAAAGAAACACAGCAACTCGCTGGGATCGTAGAGCAGCAGCGCAAGTCGAGTGATGGCTCAGATCCTTTCCGCACACTATCACCTTCAAGCAGCATTGGTAGTGGCGACAGCAGCGACGCAGTCGCCTCGACAGAGATGCGCGTTCCTCGACAACAATCATTCATCACAAAAAAGCAAGTAGACAACTATCCCAGCTATGAAACACCCGCCCCTGAATGGGAAGATTCATCTGGCGTCGAAATCACACAAAGATTCGCGGATGATCACAGGAGTCTGTCTCCTCCAATCCATCTTACTCCGAAAGGAGGAGGGGACGCCGCTGCCAGAACCATCACAGACAGAGGCTCTGCATTTTTCGGAAGCCCAACTTCTCATTTGTTTCGTACTACCAGCCCCTACAGACGATCGCTCCAGGAAGCCATGCGTGCCGAGACCAAAGAAGCTTCTCGTCAAGAGCCAGCGGAGCCGAATATTGAGACGAATGCACTGAAAAACAAGCCTGATTCAGCCGTCAGGGTAGCCTACTCCGAGAGCAACTACTCCTCAGATACGCTCATCCACAAGACAGATGCGAGGCAAGGGTTCCCGACTACGCAGCAGCTCAACGTGGTGGACTCAGGAGCAGAGACGAGTATCTTCGAAGACATACCAACTTATCAGCCCATAGGAGACCGCCATATCTCCACAGCAAGCTCATTAGGATGGAAGACATGGCTTTCTGCCGACGTGGCAAAGCTAGAGCCGTCTCCAACAAGGGTAAGCGGACAGCCACCAGAGGTCGAGTACAGGATCCCAACTATGCCGAAATCCCTCGGCCACGGGCACGTCCGAGAAGCTGCCCAGACGTGTAGTTGCGAGGAAGACGAGGACAATGCGAAGCCACCTGTCCGTATGCCAACCAGCTCGACGACACCGCTGAGTGCCATTGACTCGAACTTGGTCAAACTCAGCCCTCAGCAGCGCTCAGTCACGCGTACAACAACGCCACACGCGGCTGACTTACACAAGGATCAAGTGCCTGCTGCCTTGGAGGGCAATAACTTGACATCGTTCTATGAGGATGACGCTTCAAACAACTTTCGTAAAGACACAACGGCCCCAGAAGCGTCGCCTCTGGAGAAGACAACGTCGAGTCAGTATCACAAGCCCACTGGTCAACCACAGACACCAATTCGAGGGCATGCTGTCAGACAAAGCAAGTCTCTTGCTGGGCTCAAGAGTATGAGCAGAATCAGAGAGCCGCAAACGGGCTCGCCACTGCCGCCGGCCTCTGCCACAGTTCGGTTGATGAGGAAATCAGCGAGCAAGCTTGCACTGAATCCTGCATCGGGGGCTTCCAGTCCGGGTTTCACAGGTGTGTTTGAGCGCCAATTTGGGTCTATCGGCCATCATCTTGACGGCCAGCTAGCGGAGAAAGAGAATCAAGTCCCTCATCACGACGGAGCACAAAAGCAGTGCCCTGACGCCAAAGGCCATTTCAGGGGCAGCAAGGCGATGGTCGATCTCTTCCTCAGCAGCCGCAGGCGGGAGGCAGTGAGCGGCGGCGACACAACCTCATTTGTTTGAGGATGATTGCAATTGTCTCTGTGGCGCAGTCTATCCAAGTCCCCGGATGAAAAAAATTGTGTTGAGACAAATCATTATATACTATGTGGAGGACACTTGACGCCACCAACAGCCTGATCACAGTGACTTATGAGTGGGCAGGAAAGGGCAAAAGGACAGAACTGGAAAGCAGTGTTAGTCACGTCGGCACCAACCTACCCATGTGCGATTATTGGTGGTTTTCTTTTGATAGCAGTGATAGCAAGACAACTCGAAGACACTGATTTTGTCATCTACTCAGCCGTGATCCGCTGAAGACCGGTTAGAGGAACAGGTGTTACGTCAGACTGCAATATCTTGTTGTATGAGGGCCTTTGATTTCCGCAAAATTTAAAAATTAGCGGACAAACTGACTCTTGAACCTGCTTTGCACAACGATTACAACGAGCTCCAACAGCTACTCTGACTGGTTGTTGCGGGTATATTGGATGTTTTCTGTCCGACACCATATGAAAGCATAACCGTATAAGCACGGCAAATCGTTTTTCCCAAGCCGAGCTCTCAACTCCTAGAAACGCCTGTGTCCTGTCCGTGTATGTATGAGCCAAAAGTCTCGAACTCCAGTTCGGTGTTAGAACTTTGTCTCTCTGTCTCTCTTTCGTGTTTCTGTAGTTGTACGTGTTTCTTGGTCTGTGAAACCATCGATCCCATGTTTCGTTGAAGGATTTATGCAAAGAATATAAAAATGTCGTCCATGGGCGTGATCACCCACGTGCCTTGTGCCGTCGTCGTCCGGCCTGTCCTCGCTTTTGAAAATGGGAACGTAATCAAGACTGCCCACAATGGGCGTGGAAAAAAAGGGAGAACCCCCCTCACAATTCTGCTTTTCTGGCTCGCGGGTGTTTGGTTAGGGCAGAGCCATTGAACACCTCCGGTGTCTCATGTTGGCCCCGAGTGCGAAGGATGCGAATATGAATGAGGCGAATGGTGTGAGTGGTGCGAGTGATGTGTGGCCTTCCCCTTGCCTTTCCGCCTCTGCTTCGCATAGACCAGGCCGCAGGCGTTGCACAGGGTCTCGCCGTCGGGCCCCTTGCGCCACTCCGGAGTGTCGGTGCGCCCGCACTTCCAGCAGGACATGGAGCCCTCGGCCTCGCTGTTGCTGGAGCCGACGCGGCCCGAGAGCGAGCGGTGGTGTCGCGAGTGGTGGTGGTGCAGGGCCCTCGAGCCGGAGTGGAGGCGCTTGAAGGCCTCGTCGCGGTGGGAGCTGTCGGGCCGGGTCTTGCGCTTCCTGGCGGCGCGCAGGCCGTGGTGCCGGATGGCGGAGATGCTGCCGACGCCGCGGGAGATGTCGCTGGACAGCTGGGTCATGAAGAGGATGTCCCCATCGCTCATCACCGGGATGGGACGCTGGCCCATGAAAGACTCATGGTTGCCTATCATGGAGCTGGTGAAGTCCAGCAGGTGTTTTGTGCTGCGGTGGATCTGGCTCGAGGGTCAGTAAGGCTGAGGTCTCCTGGGTTTGGGGGGTTGCAGGTGAAAGTGGGGCGGGAAAGGGGGTGTATTTCAATACGCAGTACTCACGGTGAAGAGGTTCTCTGCTATATTGGAGTCATTGATCCAGAACTGGTGGTTTTGTTTGGGTTGTAGGCCCGAGGTGGTGTCGACCCATTTTGCGACTTGTGATATGATACTCTCGACGGCGGCAGTGCGAGGGGACGCAGGGGCTGGCCCCTCCTCGTCGATGGACGGCAGCGGATCAGAGCCGACGACAGCCGAGGGTGGGAGGTCTGTCTGTGTCTGTTGTTCCTGATCCTGTGGTGGGACAGCGGGTCGTATAGGTAGAGGGAATGAAGACATATATGTGGTTCATGAAGTATGACGGGCGCGGCTTCAGGCTCGACCACCGCCCCAAATGACTGGCCTCAGTCCAAGGGCCGGACCGGAATAGAGGCGCGACACGGACAGGCGGGCGTGGCACGCGCAACCCCACGGGCTCAGGGACGAAATGTCAGGTTGGGTTCGTGGGGGCCCAGGGCTGAGTAGTGTGCCTCGGCAGTTTCTGTGATGTTGTAGGGCCTTGGTATAGAGTGTAAATGGGACCCAAAAGACACGATCAATTGGCTGGGGGTTGGGAGTGCAGAGATCGGGCGGAAGCTGTGGGATCGAGGAGAAGGGGGGAGAAGAGGATTAGATCAGACAGTCCAGTTGATGTACTGCTGTAGGCCAAAATGCCACTCGGGGGCGGGCCAGGATGGACAGAGCGGGAAAAACTGCGTCGAAGCTCGATGGCGAATGGAAAAAAGGTCTAGATTCTTTGGACTCTGTGTTTTCTAAGGTGTCAAACTAGTGTGGCAGGGTGGCAAATAATCATGTCCCGTCCTGCCGTTGTCGTAGTGTCTGGAGTGTAGGGCAAATCTTCAGTACCAGCAGAAGAAGTAGGCGTGCAGATGCAGCAGGCCCAAGGGTCCTGGGGTCCAAGGAGGCTTGCGACGGCCTGGACGGATGTTCTACCCCGGACCGGCAGCAGGACCCTTATTACATCAAGGGTCCATCACGTTGCATTCCTCCTAACGAGAATTGGGTTGGTCCCATCAGGCGGTGGGGACGGTGTTGGGATGTGTATGGCCACGCCAGATGTGCAGGGCACCAGCCGAGAGCGTTTCGCCGCTATAATAGGTAGGAGGAGATGGGAAAGCTGCATTGCCATCAGTGGTGCGGCACGGGCTGGACTGGCGGGGCAGGCGGGCGCACACACACACAGACATGAAGCACACTGCATTGCCGTGAGACAAACAAGACCGTCTGGCGCTGTTGTGTCGTCGTGCATAGAAGACGGTCGTTTCCCGACCTTCCAAATTTGTTGTCAAGGCACCTTGGGAATCGCGCCGCGGGACGACCCTGGCAGTTGCTCGGATGGGACGCAACAGGGGTCTTCTCAACACCCCAGCAGGGAGAGAGGTAGGTACCTGCATGGCCTCTGCCCAGGCACTGCTCTGCTTACCTAGGTCCGCACATCACACGCCCTCCAGGAGCTCTTATCGCGGCGGGCATGGGTCTCAGCATGCGTCATCCAGGCCCCGTGCTGCCTGTCGCTGTCCGTCCATGCTTCAACACCCTCCACCTGACTGGCCTCCTGTCACCAACAGCCAAGAAGCTCCCTGTCCATCAAGCTCCGCCCATAAGCTTTGACTGATTCAGGTCTGATGCCGCAGCCGTTGCTGCTACTACTACCTGCCGTATGTTTGGGGACGTGAATGACCTGACACCTGCCTGAGAGCAGAGCATAGCAAACAGCTCCCCTCCATCTTCCAACATCTCCCAGGTACACTGCCTCATCCGATAGACGAAGAGCCGAGCACTGCAAACTATAGCGGCGTGCAGCTGCCCACGTCCAACATGACCTCCAGTTCCCTACTCGCCGGCGGCTTGCTCGCCGCTGTCGCCCGTGCCATGCAGCCCAGTGCTGCGAAGCCCGTCGCCGCCCCCATGCGCGATCTCCAGTGGGCACAGCTCAACTTCCTCCACACAACAGACACCCATGGCTGGCACGGCGGCCACTTGCAAGAGTCGCAATACTCGGCCGACTGGGGCGACTATGTCTCCTTCGCCCATCACATGCGCAACCAGGCCGACGAGCGGGGCGTCGACCTGCTCGTCGTCGACACTGGCGACCGCGTCGAGGGCAACGGCTTGTACGACGCATCCCGGCCAAAGGGTCAGTACACATATGACATATTCAAAGAGCAGGACGTTGATATCATCTGCACCGGAAACCACGAGCTGTACCTAGATGATACCGCCGCCCGCGAGTGGAATCAGACCGTGCCTAACTTCAAGGACAATTACCTGGCCTCCAACCTGGACTATATCGACCCGAAGACTGGTGAGGCTGTGCCCATGGCACCGAGGTACAAGAAGTTTCAGACAAAGAATCAGAAGCTGAACGTCGTGGCTTTCGGGTTCCTGTTCGACTTCACAGGCAACGCCAACAACACCATCGTCCAGCCCGTGTCCAAGACGATCAAGGAGGAGTGGTTTCAGAACGCCATCCGAGAGAAGCCCGATGTCTTTGTGGTGATTGGACATATCGGCCTGCGGATGGACGAGATCAAACAGATATACAACGAGATCAGGAAGCAAAACTGGTTCACCCCGCTCGCCTTCTTTGCCGGCCACGCCCATGTTCGCGACGCCATCAGCCTGGACGCCAAGTCTTTCGGCATCGCGAGCGGGAGGTATTTCGAGACCATCGGGTGGATGTCCATCGATGGTATTGCGAAGAAGTCAAAGGATGTGGCAACGACGGCTGTGTCTTTCAACAGGAGGTACATCGACAACAACTTACTCGGTCTCTATCACCATACGGGGCTGAATGAATCCACATTCCCTACAGAGCATGGCCGTAATGTCAGCAAGCTCATCTCCAAGGCTCGGACGGCCCTGGATCTAGACCAGAAGTTTGGATGCGCCCCTCAGGACTACTGGATGGCGAGGGCAAAATATCCAAGCAACGATAGCGTCTTCTCACTGCTCGACCAGCAGGTGTTGCCTGACATCATCGCGAACGAGTCGCGGAAGGACATCCCAAGGCTTGCCATCATCAACACCGGCGCAATCCGGTTCGACATTTTCAAGGGCCCTTTCACTCTTGATACTACCTACATCGTCTCTCCGTTTCAAAGCAAGATGGCATATATCCCCGAGGTGCCCTACAGCGCCGCGAAAAAGGTTCTGCCCCTGTTGAACAGCGAAGGCCAGATACTCGACCAGCCAGCCTTCGATTCTAGGATGATGGGCCCACCTGAGCAGTGGCACATTACCGAGGATATCATCTATCCAACCCCAGCCTCCGTGGAGCACATGGTGCAGGATGATGGCCAGAAGCCGCTGGGCGATGCCAAAGATGAGCCGGACCTGGTCAGTGGGTACACCACCAAAGACGACATCGGGACCGATGGGGACGATGCTGTGCACGCTCCCATCAACTTCCGCACGCAGCCAAATTGCATCCAGGCAAAGATTGGCATGCCGGCTGAAGGAGAACCAGAGACTGTCGACCTGGTGTTTACCGACTTCATAACACCCTGGGTCCTCATGGCTCTGAAGTTCAGCGGGGGCGACTACAACGAGACAAGCGTCCAGTTGTGGGACGAGGCTGCCTTCACAGACATGTTGGCCAAGTGGGTCAAGGAGAACTGGAAGGGCAAGTGCTAAGAACTTTAGGATGGTGGCGAAGAAACTGTTGGCGCGAGCTCTAGAATGCGTCCAGATTCCAAATGTATTGAGCGTTTTCGACTACCGGGACCGGCACGGCGTTTGGTACATGAATGAAATTTGATCCAGAATGGAGTATATTAGGATTGGCTTTGGAAATGGTATTTAGAAATTCATTAACCCTGACGACCACCGACTCCGTAAAATGCAAAGCGTAGTGTGAAAACGAGAAGCAGAGTTCCCATAGCATCATCAGAACTGATCGAGCAGCTTCCTCCGCCTGCGGTCTATCAGCTCCTCCTGCACCTCCTCGACTGTCGGCAGCTCCCAGCCCCTGCCATCACCCGTGTCTCCCGGCAGCGGCTCCCAGCTCGGCGGCACGTCCTTCTTGCCCGTCTTGGCCAGGTTCTCGAACGCGGCCGCCTCCTTGGCCTGTTCGTACGCCAGAAGCTCGTCGTCCTCCTCGCCGGGGGCGTAGCCGTAGTACGCGGCGTCGACGACCTTGCGAAGGTCGTCCCTCGACTCGAGCGGCCTGGCGTCGTCCCCCCTCGCGTCGGACCTCGCCTTGGCCGCCGCCTCGAACAGCTCCTTGACACCGGGGAGCTCCCTGGCGCGCCCGAAGTACTTGTAGCCTTTGTTCCCCACGCCCGGTATCTCCCTCCCCTGCTCGTCGTACATCTTCCCGCCGCCGCCGCCTCCGCCCCGCATGTAATTCGGCCCGCCCAGGTTCCGGATCTGCACCTCCCACATGTGCTTCTCGCGCATGAGCTTGTTGATCTCGTCGTTGACGTCGCGGATCTGGTAGTCGCTCAGCGCCGGGTCCTGCACGCGCGACACCTTGCGGCTGATCTCCTTGAGCACCTGGCCGCGCCACTTCTCGCAGTTGGGGATCGAGTCCTGCTCCGTGATGAGCTTGGGCCGCCGCGTCCGCCCCGCGTCGATGATGCCCAGGTCCGCGGCCTGGGCCTCGCGGAAGCGGAAGAGCATCGACTGGGCCTTTTCTGAGTTTCGCGCCTGTTTGGAGGGGGGGGGGTTTGGTTAGCTGAGCGGTTCTCTTCGGTTCGTGGATGATTTTGGAGGGGGGCTTGGGGGACAAACCATCTTGAGAGTTTCTCCCGGGTCTCAAGGGGGAAGAAAGAAGATGTTTGGGAGAAGGACGATTGCGACTCTACAAGTATGAGCAGAGGGCGTAGTTGGGTATTTGAACGCAGGATGAGTGGCAGTCGTAGTGATCCATCTCAGCCTTGCAAAGCTGATGTGGAGCAAATAATTGCTGGCGAGTCGGAAAGCAGCCAGTTACAGGCAGGTGGGGTGCCTGTTAGCGCCATCCTCAGCCTTGAGCAAGCCTGGACGTCCAAAGGGCGCGTCTGCTTTACGCGTCCAGGCACACTCAACTCACACTTTCCACTTCGATCCGTCAGCATGCTGACATTTGTACATGTCCTGATGTTGGGTTTATGTCAACTTCTCGACTCACCATTTCTGCTCTGTTGCCCTTCTGATGGACCAGCAAAACCATTGAACCCCGGACTCTTGATTGTCTTCCCGAGCGTGACACTCGCTCAACCTCACCTTCATGCGCCGGATCTCCCGCAAAGTCCAGGAAGACGCTTGGGATGAGATGGCCCTCACTCAAGGGTGCAGACCGTTCACGACGTCTAGCCACAAACGAAGTCGATTTTCGAAATGATCTTCTCAAGACCCAGGTAGGAGGCTGCATGAGAGGCCACTTGCTTCTGGTGTCATTCTCCCTACTATGCCCTGTTCTCTCCATCCTTCACAGCTTGCCTCCCAAGTGGGAACCAGCCTCAAGTCTGCCATGAAGATACGACCTAGGGATGAGCTTTCCCACATGTTAATCCTCGGTAATTGCTCTCATGCATTGCCGTTGCGACATGATACAGCCCACAAAGAACAGAGATCTGAGCAGACACCAAAACGAAGTTTAAATCTTGTCTCCCTCCATCCTCTCTTGCTAGTCACCGCCCCTTCTTCTTCTACCTACCCCTTGGGATTGAGCGTCTCACCCGCGATGACGACAACTTAGCAAATTGACCAGAGGCATTGTGCTCCATCTCTCTTGGCGGCCGCCGGTGACGGTTCAAAAAAATAGTTTTCAATCGGATGCGGCGAGGCGTCTCTCCTTTTTCTCCCATTGGGGGACGTGTTGCGGAATGGCGATGCCTTTCCAAGCAGTTGGCTCTGGCGGAGACAACTTCGTTAAACAACTTCAGCCCGGTGATGACTTCAAGGTCCAAAAAGCCAAATTTGCAGGCAGCAGAAGCCGTTGGCCCGCCTTGTGTGGGTCCTTCTGGCGACGGTTGTCGTTGAGAACTCAAGAGAGCTAATCTGAGGGCATCTCAAGTTGTTCACTCCGTCCCTTTATTCTTTTTTAAATCAAATTATCAATCACAGCCCGACCCTAGTACGCGTCACAATTTGTATTGGAAACCCACAGCCACTCTATCGGTTTTCAGAATATGGCTCTCCAATGCCTCTGGCTTTGTCACGACAGTCGGTTGAATTCGTCTCTCGAAGAAGTGGCTAATTTTAACTTGATATATTCTGGGGTCCGTGAAGATGGACGTTCCGAGATCATTTGGGGAGTATCCAGACCAGTCATAGGAAGGGCCTTGATGGGGAGTCAAAATCATAATGCTCGTTTATTGACCCCGTCGACTTTTGTGAACCCGGGTCCGCCCCGATTGGGACCCTTATCCCGAGGTATTGTACATACACACACAGGACGACGCCAGACCCATTTTCTCCAGATCCAGCCACCCTAAAATTGCGAAAATGCCAAGTACTTCTATGGCTAAAAATCACTACCACGATTCTCACGATCAACACTCGTTGCAGTCCACCCGATCTACTGCTTCTTCTTGGCGTCAGCGGCCTGCTGTGCAGGCTTGTTGAACATCCAGATGGCGACGAAAGCCAGCCAGCCCGCGCAAGTGACACCGATGCCGGCGAGGTAAGGCCAGGCGGCAGGGATCTCGTAGCTGTAGGGGTACTCGTCGTGGGCCATGTGGCGGACGGTCACGGAGATCTTCTCCTCGATGTTGGACAGGAATGGGCGCTTGTAGTTGGTGATGAAGTTGTAGACGCCGTGGTGGTCAGGGACCCTGAAGGTCACGCGGAAGATGCCCTCGGTCTCGGACGAGGCACGCTTCATTTTCTTGATGGGGATGCGGTGCAGCGCGGACAGCTTGCTGAACTCGAGCTGCAGCTCGTCGCCCTCGGGGACCATGAAGTCCCACCATCTGTCCCAAACCCACTCCGAGATGGAGATCTCATATGTCTAGAAATTCAATGTGTTAGCCGCTCGGTTTCTCTGCAAGTTGGATGTCGGGTGACTACGTACGACATTGTTGTTGACACGGTAGATGGATGGGTTGGACACGTTGGCCAGCGGACCCTCCTCAGCCAGATGGTGCTCGATGTGGTTGACGCGCAGATGTCCGATCTCGTGGAATGTCCAGGCGCTGACACGTCGGGAGAACTGCATGTTCCAAGCGGTGACTGCCTCGTCGCCGCCGGGGAGCTTGACCTTGGTATCGAACCACTTGTCCTGGAACATCTCGGCGGAGCCCACGACGGTGAAGCGGGCAGAGTTGCGGGACTGGAAGGAGGAAACAAGAGAGAGCTGCTCGCCGGCAGCAAACACCTCGTCGACAACCTCGGACTGCTCCTTCTGGTTGTAGATGTAGGCTGTCCGGGGCGCCCTCAGGATGGGCGTCAGGAGGGGACCATTGCCCAGGGTGTGGCCGAGACCGCGGGGGAAGGCGATCAGGTCTTTCTTGCCGCCGCTGCCGAAATAGTTCTTGGTGTCGTCTCGGTAGTCGCCGGGAGTGGGCATGAGGATGACATCGTGGAGATCGGCGGCGGACTTGGCATCGTAGTTGAAGTGGTCAACCACCAGGCCGGTTCGCTCAGCCGGGATGTGGATGTCCAACTCGAGAAGCAGAGCGTTCAGGGCAGTGGGGACAGGCTGCGTGGCGCTCAGGGCAAGCAGGACGTTGCCGCCGGCGTTGAGGAAGTCGAGGATCTTGTGGGCAGTCAGGTTGGGGCCGAGTCCTGGGACATCACACCTATCAGCATAATTGCACTGGTGTTCACGGGAATGTGAACTTTGTTCTCACCCTTTGACTTGGTTGGGAAAATGATGAGGTGGTCGTAGGTCTTCTCCCCAAGGTGGTCCAGCCTCAGGTCCTCCTGTTTGGGAGTCGCATGTGTGATCTTGAACCCTCGCCCTGCAGAACAATCGAGTTAGCCAATGCGGGCTCATGGGGGAAATTGTTTGGGAATTCTCATACTCTCCAGGTCTCCTACAAACTTTGAGTAGAGCTTCTGGTCCTCGACATCCTCCCAGATGCTCAGAAGGCGATCGCCTGTTGCGCTTGCAGCTTGCGTAACAGCTGCAAGGGCCAGCAAGAGAAAAGAAAGGAAGAGCTTCATCTTTAACAACAACAAGCGCCTACTTGCGCGGGCAAAGGGAATCGTGAAGATGACAGCTATTCCCTCGTTGTCATGTGGCAGCTACCAAATTTGAAGAATTCAGCTGCGGGTGAGGGGGGAAGGAGTGAGGTTGTCGCAATTGCTACTAGCTGGCCTTCACATCGCCCAGAAAGTGGATGGACAGCCTGGAACTCTAGCTACAGCAACAGCTCTGGATACGTCGCCCATTTGCCAAGACTCGTGGTGCCTCTTGGAACCCTGCCAGGCCCAGCGTGGCTTCTTACGCCAGCCTCGACAGGGGTCCTTGGTGCAAGCATCTGGCGCAGAGGAGCAGTGAGCCGTGCCAGAGACTTACATAATCTCGATTGGCCAATGGCACCCAGGCTAACCGGCCTGACCTCTCTCTGACTTCACCCGATGAGAGCAGCAGCTATACAGGTGCAGAGAGACGACGGCTCTTGAAGGAAGCAAGCAAAGTCCTACAGCCAGCCACCTCCACCCCTCAACCTCAAGAGCACAAGGTAGGTGGCTTTCAACCCAACCTTCCAAGCTGTCATGTTCGAGATCTTCTAACATCCCGTCCACAGCAGCCAAAATGTCCGGCCGAGCGCCCCTCTTCTGGCAAACGCCCATCCGGTACTGGCGCTGGTCGATGCGCGAGCGCCCCGCCCTCTTCTGGTCCTGCATCATCGGTGCCCTCGGCCCAGTCACCCTGGTGGCCGTGCCTCCCATCAGACACGCCTTCGGCGACTACGACGCGAAGCCTATACCCACGACCTACCCCAGTACGGCTCCCCTCAAGAGACGCCGTGGTGTCCCCGTGTGCTGACGCAGTGAACAGTCCCTCCCGGCCCCAGGAAGACACTGAGTGGCTACGATGACGGCTCCGAGTAGCGAATATACCCGGACACGTTGAGGCATAGAGAAGGAACGCGAGGGATAGAGACACACCCGTCGAACTCGAACGGGCCACGTGAGGATGGGAAGGCTCGCAGTGGAGGCCCACGTCAAGTGTACATAGGTGCGGCGTTAGGGATATTTGAATCAACAAAAAGAAATCAAAGCAGAACAAGCTTCTTCGTCACTCGACTCGCGGGAAAATTGGCTGATTTGACGACTGGAGAGCCTTGTGCTGCTTTGCAGTGAACCCTGAACTTGTGACGATCGTCTCACAGCTGATGGGAGGGTATCGACCTGAGCAAGGCAAGGAGGCCGAGAAAGTGATTATACCCTTGAGGAAAATGCTCAAGGGGACCAACCATTGTTGCCGAACGCTTGCCTGATACCTCGAAGTTGATACTTATCATCTCTTCCTCATCCTATCCTAGAGGTACTTAAGTATCCAATGAACCTGTCAGGCCAGGCACTTGCTTCCAATGCCACAAGCTTGAATCGAAACTCGTAGCATATTCACTGCATCAATGACGCTGGTCGTAGCTCGTAGGGAAACAGGGCTGTGAAAGGTGAAGACAGTTCAAAGACGGTGGCGGTAAGCTGGTAAGAAGCAGCCTTTTCGTGGTGGCGGTCAGGTTACTTCATCTGGCCGACACCGCATTTTCGATCCTCTTGACTAATTCCGTATATACTTCCCCAACTGTATGTATCTATATCCCCATTCTTAATCAACCACAGCACGCCTCCCCCTCTCCCCGCTCTAACCCAAAAGGCAGTACCTGCGAATGCGGATCCAAATCTCAAAAGGAACTTTTATATGACCAACGTTTAGACAAGCACCCGTGCCAAACAGCGCTTTCCCGCCTATGCCATGCTATGCCACGCCCGAGCACCCCCATTCTTCTACATTCACACGCTCACGGCTGATCCTGATGAACCGGACGAAGGACGCCACTAACGCTCTCGTTGGACCAGGTTCCATTCATACTAAAAAAAGACATTCGCGTCAGTTGAAGTTCGGTTTGCTCCCGTGATGGTGTCAAGCTGGAAGGAAACTTACCACTCGCCCATCTTCGTCTCCCGTGTACACCATCTGGGGCATCGGCGTGATACACGTGATCGGCGCGTCTATGTTCACCCCGGCCTCGCTCTTGTTGTCGATGTGGTCCAGCCTCCTAAGGAGCTCCAGCACCCACCTGCCGTCTCCCTTCCGCACCGCCTTCTTCCAGACGTTGACTCTTCCCCTCCTGTGGCCCGTGAACACGAGGAAGTTCTCCAGCCACTCGCTGCTGCTGCCCTCGTAGAAGGCGCAGGAGTGCACGTAGTCGTCGGGGGCCTCACCCGTGCCGCCGCACACGTTCTGCTCGAGGATGAGCTCGCCATTTAGCGTGAACAGAAGCACGTTGGGCCCGCAGCACAGCATGATGTCACCCGTGACGTCGTTGATGCGGGCGCATTCGACCGGGCGGGACACCGGAAGCTTTCGGATGAAGTCCAGGCGGTTGAGGTCCCATAAGAAGGCAGTTCCATCTTGAGATACCGTGAGGAACGTGCTGAAAGCCTTGGATACAGCGATCACATTGACTGGTGTCTTGTGGCCGAATAGAGACATCCTGGGAAGAAGCTCAACGTTCTTGCCCGCCGAGGACTTGATGGCGAATACAGACACGACACTGTCTTCGCCAGCAGTAATGAGCGTCTTGGAGTCGGCGAAGGCGACGCACGATATTTGGCCCTGGTGGAGATTCTCGAGAAGGCCGACGGGTTTCCGGTTGTCGCTGAGGAAGAACCGAATGCTATTATCTGCGAATCCCCACTCGAGGAACTTGTCGAAATAAGGTGGCATGTTGAGCCGGAAAGGAGATGCGCACAAGAGTCGATCTAGCTTCGGAGCATAGATGAGGGAAGCGACCCGTTCGTGGCTCTCGAGAAGCGGGTAGTTGACCCTGGTTAGCGACTGTACACCGGTATCAAGCCTTCTGGTCTGCACATTTACGTATTCTCGAGCCGGATGAGGCTTGGCGAAGACCTGGTGTGGCGTCTGTCCAAAGTTGTGGATAATGTTTGTAGTGATGGCCCGCTCATTTTCGTCCACCAGGCTGTCCAAATCAATAGCACCGTGATATGACAGATGGTGGAACACATTCAGGTTCTCCACAGCAGCTTCGCCTCTCTGCTTAAACCCAAAGACTAGGTCGATCCAGTGGTTCAGGTTTTCTGTCACGTACGGGCTCTCCAGGGCTTCTCGATTCTTCGCGATGAATATTTTTGGATCTCCCTTGGCCCATGGAGGAAGAATGACATGGTCGACCTTTCCAGCATTACCTTGACGGTGACCAAAGTCATAGCCGTTCGTATTGGTGAGGAAGTCAGGCAAGTAGAAGAACTCGGGAATCAGTTCCCGAACGTCAGTGCCATTGTCTCTGGACGATGATTTCCATGCGCCCTCGATGGAATAGAAGAGACGGTCAGGATGGTCGAAAGTGCCACCTTGGAGTAGAATATACGATTGTACAAATGGAGGCAGGCGGATCAGGTAAGATGCCACGGCCATGGCAGAAGAGTAATGCGTTCCGTAATGGAACGGAACTTCACCCACTTCCTGCAGGTTGCTGTATCTCATCATGTAGTCGGTCTGGCGAGAAATGGTCTGCGCACCCATTGGCTTCGAAAGATCTCGGAAACTGGCTGGGTTTGTAAGGTCGAGTTCCTCGCTGGTGTAATCTGCGAGGACCCAAGGGAAGACTGGATATTGCGTCAAGTCGTTGAAAGTCCGCCCCGCCATTGTGTTTACGAGCATCAAGTAGTGGAAGTTAGATATCTCTCCCTTCTGCCACTTCCTCATGATTGGAGTCCATGGTGAAGCATTGAAGATACTCCCAAATTTGGAGCCGAAAGACTGAGGAGCCTCATCGAATATTTTAATGCCTTCCAACCTCCAAGCATCCTCTGGGTTGGGCAATGATTTTGGATCCGACGTGTGAGGAGTCTTGTTGGACAACCTTGCAAAAACCTCGTCCCGAATAATTGGGTTCAGTGCAGTCATCAGATAGCTCCGACCGTCTGTGAAGAAGATTTCGATGGCAACATCCCTGAACAGGAATCGACGCTTGGAAATACTAATTACGTCGTGCCATCTCCAGCTGCGGGACTCCTGTTCGCTTCCCCTTTGCGCCTTGGGCTTCTCGGCGGCCTTGCTGCCAGTGATGATTTGGGAGTATGGGTCACGCTCGTCAGGCGGGGCTTGCCAGACGTTGATGATTTCTCCATCAGCGCTGCGGAAGACATTGTCCATGATGTAGAGCGCTTCTTTGCCGATGATGAGAATGCCTTCACATGCCTCGAGACCAATGATTCGCGAAATGTTGTACACGCTTTGAACGGTGTCACCAAGCTCGAGGCGCCGCATGACCTTTCTGTTTTTGTCTTCGAAAGAGTCGTCGCCTTCGGGTTCGTTGAGGTCCTCGATGAGCTCAAAGTCCTCTTCTGGCGTCACGCCTGGCTCCGGCTGTTGCTCAGTCGAAGCCGGCTCGTCCGTCAGGGGAATGCTCTCCCCAATTTCGTTGACCGCGCTGACCTGAGGCGTGTTCGTGCCGGAAGTCCCTGGCCCAATTTTCGTATCCAGCTTCAGACCAGCAACGGCAGGCAAGGGGTCCGACGGTCTGGACTCTGAAGGTTTCTTCTTGGCTTGCTTAGACTGGTACTCTTCACTTAACTTCGAGTTATCTGGCAAGAGGCGTAGGCGCATCCTGTTCCTTCCCTCCGTCCGGTCAAGCTTCCACTTGATCGTGCGGTCAGTCTCTGCGAAAACGCCCCCAGGACGTTTCAGGTCTCGGTCCATCTTGCCAAAAGAGCTGATGAGGAAGACAAAGTCATCTTGCTGGTCTTGAGTGAGGCGCTGATGCTTAGAGTGCTCAGTGCAAAATATGCTCTTCATCCAAGCACTATTTGCCATCTCGTGACGCAGGAGAACGTTCTCGATTTGCCGAGCCTCATCCCGCCACTGCTTAAGCCTTTCTTTGCGTTTGGACAGACGCGATCTGGCAGTCTCCAAGGTGCGCTGATTCTCTGAGCTCACATAATCCTCCCAGGTCTTCGACATACCACCCAGGAATAAAGCGTCCAACGAAGGCCTGTGTTGGTCAACCCAGTCGACAAAGGTTCCGTCATCGACCTCGGTCAGACGCGTGAATCCGTTGGTTAGTTGATTTTCGTCTGCCTGCATCGGGATCTCTCGAAAGACGCGTGAACATTCCTCAGGCTTTTGGACCATCATGATGCGTAGAATTCCAGCTGCAGCTAGACGGACTGGCTCACGAGCATCAATCAGCTTGCCGTACAGCTGATACCAGATCAGACTCATAGAATCGTCGTTTGCAGATAGACAGTCAAGCAAGACGATCTGCCAGTAGTAGAGGTTAGACAAAACTGCCAGATTATCTTCTTCGGACACTTGGGCATCATCAGTGTCAGAAAGACGAAGCAAAACGAGCTTGATGATAGACCCCTTAAGGACTGATACACTCTGGCTGCACAGTCTGACGCTCTTCAGAGATGAGATATCTGGCCGCGCAAGATATTCCAAGATGCTTCCGAGGAATTCAGTAACAGGTTCAGCGCCATTCATGAACCATCCTTCAAAGATCGTGTCCAGAATATGCGAAGCGAAGCGGGACATGTTTTGAAGAACCTTGGTCTGGTGCAGGACAGTTTGATCGGATTGGATCAGTGCACTCAAGCGCGAGATTGCGTGCCGCAGAACATAGGATTCGAAATAGGCCTGGTGTTCCTGAAAGCCTGGAGGTATTTTCAGGAACAAGCTGAAGCCTGGGAATTCCTTCCGGGCCAGTAGCTGGTCGATGAAGACGTCGAGCACGAGATCCAGCAAGCCCTCTAGCACGACGTTGCTGACTTTCTGTGCTTGGACTTGTAACTTTGGAGACATGACATGGGCTAGCCGTGCGCTACTCTTTGCGGCTTGCGGTGATTCTTGCGACGTCAGAAGGACGAAAGAGGACGCACGCTTGAGCTGGGTGCCTCTGGACTGGTGAGGCGAATCTCCTGATGAAGGGACCACAGACGCCCTCACAATTGGCGCCGGACTCGACGAACCTGCCAAGGGTCGAATAATGACATCGCCACCTTCAAAGGTGAGAGCAGAGTCTCTTGAGTTCAGCTCCGTCTCCGGGCTCACAGGATCAGTGCTAAGTAGCACTGGATACAGAGCTGAAAGAAGTAGCCGTACGTAGTCAGAAGAAAGAGCAAAGTCCCGGAAGTCCGCTGACCGCTGGTGGAGATTTGACAGGAACCTGACGACCGTTTGGAGAACAACAGCATGGCTGGCAACCCGCTCTTTGTCCACACCGCGTGTATCTGCCAATTTGTTAGCTAGGATGGGGCCGAAGCACAGATATAGAATTGGTACGCACGCCTAGCTCCGAGCTCGTCAACAAAGTTCATAGATCTTGCTCGCGGTCTAGCTGATGCAGGATCAGAGCTGCTCAGGTTTCTGGAGTGCCCTCTTTCGACACCGACTGGTGAATCCGGGTCATCCTGGTACTTCAAGATATCCCTCAGGCCATGTTGGAGCATTGTTGTGATCACCGGTAGAACGTCGGGGTACGTCACTCGGCAGTCGCCAAACAGATCTACTAGGTTTTGCAGATCAAAACTCCGGTCAAAGTCGATTTTGGCCACGTCAACTCCAAAAAGAATACCGAGACACATTGGCCACAGAGTTGGAATATCCCACCAATGCTTCAAACGGTGGGACATGATTGCGAATCCGCCCGTCTTCTTGGAAAACTTGGAAGCATAGCTCGACCCATGTGACACGAGCACCCTGGCAATGATTTTGCAGCCATAGACGATGACTTCTGGGTTCTCTTCGGCAAGTAGGTACAGAAGCCACTAAAGTATCCATGTCAGCATACAAAATGACACACGGCGCAATGCGACTTACCTTGTTCGTTACCGTACGGGCAAATTTGTGGATATCCGTGAAATTTCCCTTATCGCAGAGCAGTCGTGTGTACAGCGCCAGGATCTTAACACCAACTTGCTTTCTCGTCAAAGTGGGCAGATTGGCTCCATTGGCGGAATCCACCGTGGCGCGACGTCTACCATTAGTTGGGATAATCGCAGACATCGGCCTTGGAGTTCGCGGCTGGGGATTTGCCGAGGAGTGGAAGGTGTAAGTGATGAACAAGGCGATAGTGCGATGGACCTCGGCGTTGAAGTTGCATTTGATGAGACTCTCGAACGCATCCAGGAAATGGGGCATGACATTCTCTGATATTGTCTCTGCTTTCAAAGCATCCAGCAGTCTTTTCACAATCCCTGTATGTATATCATCAGCATGCTGAGACTCGTCGTCCTGGATACTCCAATTCTTACGCATTCGCTGCAGTCGGCGACTGTTGAACTCGTGAAACTTGCTGTTGACAGCGAAAGTCACAAACTGCTTATAGTACAATTCCTGGGTTATGGGGGCCGATTTCCGCCAGGTATCAAAATCAATTAATAGGATGCGGTATGCGAGAGGGTTGATGATGAAGGACTCCACGGGTGAGGCATGCTTGTAGCCGACAAAGTCCAGCACCAAGTTGAGTAATTGGAAACTCAGCTTGTCTCGGTCCTCGGGGGTCAACAGGAGTCGCCATCCAGGGATATCGGTTCCAGAGGTCGCGTAGCCGAGTTTTGCCCTCAGGAGCATGCCCAAGATGGCATAGCCATTGTCCCGCTCCATAGCTTCACTGTTCCTCCAGCTCTTCTTGATGGACGAGAACATCAGCTCGACAGACCTAATGAACTCTTCCGCGGTCTTGGCACGTTCAACTAGCTTCAGGGCAACGGGCGTAAACCCGCCAATTCGCCAAAGGTTGTCGTCGAAGTTGTAAGGCGTTGTCACCACAGGATCTCCTGTGAGCACAGCGACTCCATGAGCCCTCACGAGAGCGTCGTTGACACATGGTAGAGCGGCATTTATAGAAATAGCGGTCCCGCTCTTGGTCGCCAACTGAAACAGGTTACTCGCTGCATTTCTGGACAAAGACCGAAAGAGGAAGGAATCGAGGAACTGGCCCTCAGGGTGGAAAATTGCGGTAGGCAGAGTGCTCATGAGGATCTTCTGTTCTGGCACGAGGCTACTAGCCTTGTCCCTGATGGCCTTGAGAATATCTGACGAGCCCTCTTCCTTGCCTGGGTGCAACAATTCGTTCCGCAAACCCAAGGCTGCGGATGCCTCGTATGTCTGGAAGCCTCCGAGACAATCTTGAAAGTTTCCCTGGTACCTGGGCCCCAGGCGATAGTGGACTGCAAGTAAATCATCACTTAGAATTTCTTCAAAGAGATGTGCCGAGGCCAGTGACCACTTTGAAAAGACGACCCCAGGACCGAGCTGCGTAGACAGATCACGTGGGGTTCCTAAAAAGGCTTGCACAGGATGCGGCTTGTTGGCGACAGAGTTGAAAGATGCGAAGCTCTCCGTGCTTGCATTACTCATGGGAGGAGGCACGGGATATTGCGACTTGATCTGCTCGGCGAATTCACCATTGACGTACAACGAAGCCTTGCTCGCTGTCATTGTCCTTGGTCGCCGGTGGACGATTGCAATGTGGTACCATCGACCTTCCTTGAATTTGACCGATTTGAAGCGGACGCTGGGCCTTTGAGAGGTGACAGACGTCTGCAGAATGAAATTGTGGGTATCCTTTTCCAAATACGCCAGGAGAAAGCATGTCTGGGTAGCATCAAAAACGCCGAATATGGTCGTGTGTGAGCCTGGGTCGAAACGGTCTACCCGTATCCAGGCGGTAAAAGTGTAGCCACCGGATGACGATGGCGGGAACGAGCGCCCAAGCGATGGCAGCTCAATGGACGAGTGTCCATGCAGGGAAAGGTCGAACTGTACAAAAGGCGGGCCAGTGAATCTTGTCGCCATGTCCAGACAGAATTGTGAAGCAACAGAGTCTTGAGTGGATAAGAGTAGCTGTACATCTGCCAGCCTGTTGACGCCGAGGTGCATCAATGACTTGCAGAGGCCGAGAATCACTCCTCGTTCATGCTCTGATAGCCTGGAACCCTTCCCAAGGTAGAGAGCGAGGAACCTCGAGAGCGCCCCGGTGCCATGCAACGCATTCAGGTTGGAAAACGAAGCAGAGCTGGCTAGCTTCATGGTAGCCAGGACGATGGCCGAAGGAAAGCACTCGGCAGTTTCCGGGTCCCTGGGCATGGACTCCCAGAAATCGATGACGGCGCGCATGATCTCGGGATTTCGAAGCACCGTGGTGGATGTGATGATCCTCTCCAGCTCTTTCTCGATTATGGGCACTTCAAATCGATCTATCCGGGCTCCTTCGTCATTCTGGTACGCGACGTCATCTCGGGCTTCACTGGATCCTTCGGGAGCAGAGGTCACAGCCACAGCCTGGCAGAGCTCGTCCAGCCTCTGATCGTCGAGAGAGAAAGAAAGTAGCTTCCCGAAAAGTTGACAATTTGTCCAAACATCCGAGTCGGTGCCTCCCAACCCGACGCTGGCTACGATCTGTTCCAATGCCTCCCAACCGCCGCCTTCAACCCTGCGCTTGAAATAGCGGCGGTTGCCATGGTGCTCTCTGAAAGTGGCTGAGAATATCGCCAGAACGGTGTGCAACAGCTCGAAGAAGCCCTTCTTCTCCTCCAGACTGCGCCGTTGTGGGTTGTAGAAGCCGGAGTAGGTCCGGAGGACGTTCAGCAGGTGCCGGAAGCCGTCTAGATGGCGGAAGTCGTCTTGGGCCGGGCATGGTGGATTCGTCGCAGCGACATGCTGGTGCACCAGTCGGCCGAGCTCGATAAGCGGAGGGAAATCGGGATAGTCGTGGCCCTGGGGAGCTCGAAGTGCGGCAGAAAGCTTGTCGAGGAGCGACTGCAGGACCTCGGCGGCCTTGGTGACGACAGGAGGGTTCGAGGCTGAGGTCGAGGAACGGTATCGGCGCGACCGAGCAGCCAGTTTGGGCACAGAGAGGGATTCCATGGTGGTGGCCTCTCAGAGCTCCCTTCACAGACTTGTCATCGCTTCAGTCGTACGTCAAAAGGTCGTCCCAGCACCCGTCAAGGGTCCAGGCTGCAGCCACAGGATTGCTGCATGGAAAGCTGGCAGGAGGGGCAGCTTTGCCGGGTGCTGCTGGAGCGGATTGCAGGTTGATCTTCGCTGGGGCTCCTCTGGGGCCAGCAATGGTTTAAACCTATAGAAATCGAGCTTCTCCTATGTTGAGAGAGCCAAGGTCCGCTGAGAAGCTCACAGGATTGTAATGGCCCGGCCTTTGGTGGGTGGTTGAAAGAGAGGCCAAAGACCGTCTCAGAGTGTCAGCCTTGGGGGTCGTGTGGCTTGTCGCAGCGCAGCCTGTGGTGGGGCTCTTTCATAGGGGCCCTTGTCGATCCCAGCCCAGCGTGCAAGTGCGTCAGCTTCCCCGAGCGCCCTAAGATGAGGTCGGTAGCCCAAAGTAGGTCTCTCATCAGCGCGGGAGCATGGGAGAAACACCCTTGGCTAGCCTCGAATTCTCGTTGTGCAGTCCACAGGCCATAACCTTGCACAACACCACAGCACCGGCCACAATTCAGCGGCATAAACGACCAACATCAACACGTCAACACTGGAGCTCTCAGCTTGCATTGAGAGCACAGCTGTCAAGTCGATGCGCATTCGCCATACGCTGGAGTCATTCACTAGGCAGGTAGTTCGGCCAATTAGACCTGATCGACTAGCAACAAAGGATGAGACTTGACTTTGGCCACACGCTCGTGCGGAACTAACTACCCAGGTCCCGTACCTGTTCCTGGGCCACCGAGCACAATGGGCCCGCAGGTCCTGGCGGGTATCGTCTGCTTCGGGACCTGGCGTTCTGGCACTGGAGCAGATGGAAATGGCTCAGGCCTCGAGCGACCAGCTCAGATGCGGCCGCTTATTATGCAAGCCGTCAATGTGGCCTCGGCCT
Organism: Diaporthe sp. HANT25; assembly: GCA_013435955.1. Lineage (NCBI taxonomy): Eukaryota > Fungi > Ascomycota > Sordariomycetes > Diaporthales > Diaporthaceae > Diaporthe > Diaporthe sp. HANT25. The sequence continues at coordinate 45,220 of JACBFG010000029.1, read as the reverse complement.
CGACCTCATCCGCCGGGCTGTTGTTGCCCAATATATCTATTCCCACACAGTCGCACTACATGGATGGCATGATGGCCTCTGACAAAGCTGCTCAGTTGGGTGCTCGCATACGCTTTGTATAGTTCGCACTTCACGCGATCTTGAAGTCTATATTTCCCAAGCCCAGCTCCGAATCACACCAGGTTGGGCCACACGATGCGTGCCCATGGAAGACTCCACCACGTTTCTATCTTGTTCCTCGAATGAGACTCTTAAGTGATCCTCTTCCTTATTTTTCTCTCTCGTTCATGTTCGCTCTCCCCAAAAATTCTCCCACCAATCTCCAGAATGGAGTTACACACCGGCTTCTTCGGGGCTCGGGCTTGAGGCATAGGCGACTGATGAGGGACATTTGTGTCACGACAAGTGGAGTGACGCTTTGTTCTAGCAGAACCGCCTCGCTGTCGCCATGAATGATGGGTACCTGTGGAAGGGGACAAATTCAACTATTCGGTTATCTGGGGCCCTGTGCGTATTCCTGTGCAGCCTCATCCCGTGGTCTCAGACCGAGGATTTTCTGTCTGAGTGCTTCCTGAAATGCCTACACAGCCTTTTTCATTCAGATCGCTGTTGAGAGTAACGGCCTTGAGCGTGTATCACACTGCTCGTTCGACACCCCTGCCCCGGAGCATAACGATCATGGTGACTTCATCGATCTCAACTGTGGGCCACATTGGAATACCATGACGACGGCGTCAAGCATCTGTCAAGAAGCCGCCAGCTGGACTTGCGAGCTCGGTGATTGCCATCACGTCCAACACTTCGGAAATTCAAAGCTTTTTACCACGTTCCGAATCTTTCCGCTCATGTGTGGCCTCGAGCCCGCCGGAAGGCCTGGACTACTGTTGTCTCTGGGCTTCAAATGATTGAGAAACATTGAAGTACACACGCTGCTCGCCATGAGTCCAGGTACAGAAGAGCTAGTGTCCTTGTTGAAGGGCACCACGGCTTATATGTCTCACGCACGTAACTCCAGTCAGAAAGCCAAGTATGCCTCTTTGCGTTAAGAGCATTTTATGCTGCCGACCTGACATAGTAATCGAAGCAATATGCAAGCGCTCTCAAGACTGTTCTTGGTTTGTGGTGCCTCGCCCCGGCTCAGAGGAGGACCGAAACCGATTTTCGAGTTCCTCATCTTCGTTGCATGACACAGACACTAAGCTATATGCCAAACAAATATTTCCAGCGTGCTGGCGTGGTGCTCGATTGCGAATTCCAGTCTCCTCAGACTGATTCGTGTGCAGTGGTCTCTCTATTGAGGTTGATCCCACCAAGCTCCACCCTACATCCATCTCTGTCGTCTTGTCTCCGCCGCGGAGAATGTATTTTTAGGCATGCTCCGGAATCTCAAAGTATTCGGTCAGGCGGATATCTGAATAAAAGCGAAGATTCAGCGGAAAGAGAGGGCTCTTGTAAGTTGAGACCTTCGGTATCAAGCACGAAGCAATCTATACACCGCACAGCCTGGCGTATGAATATGCTACATTTCTGATTTAGTCAGCAAGCAAGGATTCAGATATTTTTATGGCACTGCCTGGCCTATTATAACCAATCGAATGATGGTTCTTAGTCGGAGGATGAGACCGGAATCTTTCCCTATGCCGTGTCTCCAGACTTTGAGATATTCTTGGTCTCACCGCCCCGGAGAGGTCAACAGCGAAAAGCGGTGGAACAGTCCAGAGCCAGGTGTGAGCGTATATACTGTACGGACGCCACTAATCACGACTAGCCAAGCCCGACGCCCAGGCTGAGCACCAGCACCCCGGCAAACCGGCAAAAGTCCCATTATCACCGTTCACCATGCCTCATATCTCCTCCGCGTCGCCGGTCTTCCGGGCCAGAGACGCGGCAGAAACCTCTTCGGGCCCTCATGGCAGACACACGATGATTTCATTCTCGAACCCTGGGGGCGTCATGCACCTTTTGAGACCGCGGGTCTAGTCTCCTGCCAAGTTTTCAGCGGGAACAGGAAGCCGTCGTCCTGCCGATCTTCTTTGGAACCAGCCGTCAACGGGGTTTGGGTACCTGGGGGAGACCCAAACGGTGGAGCACTATCGGATCATACAGACGTATTGTGCGACCGGCTCAACCCCATACAGTCCAGCCCTCGCGGCGCGAACGTCCAGTCCCAGTATCTCACACCCTCGCGCCCGGGGAAACTTATCTCTTGATGACTGCATGGGGAGCCCCCTCATCGGCTCGGTGGGATAGTCGCGGCGAAGGAAGCCCCTGGGCAACACACACTGGGCTCGTCTCCAGAGTCTCACGTCCACTTTCCCACCATGCTGGGGCACTGAGGAGCCGCCTGCCTAGTTCAGGGTCAAGACGCAATGCACGCGTCGACAGGAACGCCAATGGGCTGCCGCTGGCTGGGCACCCGTCAATCCTTCCGGGGGACAGCCTGCGTCTCTTGGGCGCGCGATATTACTGCACGTCTCCTGCAGTCACTGCGCCTGGACCCCACACTCGTGCAGAAGAGGGCCACCCCCCACGGTGCAATACGGCCTCCAACAAGCCTTCCCGAGGTCTCCCAAGCTTCCGGCTCGGTGGTCGAAGTCCCAAGTCGTCTCCACTGCCCCTCACCTCCGCATCCCTGCTCCATGGCTCCTCCATGAGGAGCACATGTCCACCCAGTACAAAGACACCAACCGGACACATACATTCTAGCGTCACTGGTAGGTCTTGGACAGCCGGCTCGTCTCTTGGTATATGGCCTTTGGGTGGTATTTCTGCCGTTGACCGAGTGCGCCTGTGTTCCTCGAGGACCGTTTTATCCTTAAGATCTTCCTTCCAGTCTATAATAGTAGGGAGACCTCGACCTGCCTCATAGGCCAGAGTTGAGACACAATACCCTCTCTCGCCGATCTCCTTATCTACTGCGACAGTATCCTAAAGACTGGCGGCTGTTTTTAAGCCACTCGCTGGTGCAGAACACTCGGCGTGACCTCTGTGTCTCACCCTACCGAGGTGATCGCGTGCTGCGCATTCCAAGGCTTTGATAGACCGACCCAAAAAGCAAGGCTTCCTTACAAGCTCGGACTGAGCTATTTTGTTGCCAGAAGCCCCGGTCTCACTCTGTTCCTCTTGTTTCAGTCAGGACGAGCTATATTCGTCTCGGAAGCGTCAAACGGCCTTTGATGCCAAGTTCCTGCATGCTTCACGTCGGGGACGCTCTTATATTGCCAACCCCAGCCTCACTGCCCGCCCACCTGTGTTTACCCCGGTCACACGCATAAAACCAAATCGAAATAATGGCTGCCATTGATTTCGATACCTCGCGTATCAACGCGTTCAGCGCGGAGGATTTCGAGACGGCCTCTATTCGCTCAGCTGCTCCCTCCTACAGTAAGTCACTCACACGTCCCGCTCCATTTGTTTGTTGTCAGGTGGTGAGGCATGAGCCGGAATATACACCCCCACCCCGCCTTTCTCCACGCGAACAGAGTTACATAGCACAAAGTCCCAATAAAGCCATGTACCCATACTGACATCAACATCCAACCCCCCAGTCTCCGAAGCGCCCTCATATCACACCACCGTCTCAACCTCCGAGACCATCCCGCCCTACTCGCCGCCGCAGGGCGCGGGCGCCAACGGCAACGCCAACAGCACCGCCCCGGCGTCCCGCTCGCTGCTGCCGTCCCACACCGCGCACATCCCCTCGCCGGGCCTCCCGCCGATCCCTCCCGCGCGCAGCTCCTCCGCCGACCTCCCGTCCCTCGGCGCGTTCCGCATCCCGTCGTGGAGCGTCAACACGAACCCGATGTACCAGCGCGTGGCGACGCGCCGGGCGCAGGCCGCCATGTCCAGCGGCGAGGGCCTGGTGCGCAACGCGGCGAGGGTGCTGGAGCGCGTGAACGAGGAGGGGTCCGGCAGCGGTGGCGGTGGCAGCGGCAGCGTCACGCCCGCCGACAGCAGCCGGGTGCGGCCGCTCGAGGACCCGTACCTGGTCGGCGAGGTGGCGGCGGCCAGGGCGAGGCGGGAGAGGCTGGCCAGGGAGAACACGGAGGATATCCTCCACCGAGAGGACAGGAGGTGGGACTGGTTTCTAGGTGAGTTGCTGTGAATTGCCTGAAGGACCCCTGTTCCCTGCTTGTTTCGGGGGCCCTCAGCCTCGGGTCCAGGATCCGAGGAGGGGGGTTCATTTGCGTTTCGGTTTCCTTGGGAGAAAGAAAGATCGGATGAGATCATGGGAGGGCTGACACCGTTTATAACTCGCAGGCCAGGTGAATGAGCGGGAGGATCGATCGACCAGCTGGAGGCCGTTTCGCCGGAACAACATGCACAGTGGATCGCGGGTGAAGCTGGCCCGCCGTGTCGGTACTGGTCGCTAGGCGTCTCGGCTCTGTCTCTTACGCTCATGCTCGGGTTTTATGGGGTTTGACTTTGCGTGCCGTGCTGGTCGGTGAAGCTCTTCCAGAAAGGCGGCTGGCTGGGTTTACTTCTGGGTATCATACTTTCTACCGTTCTTGTCCCTCATTGCAGGAGCCTGGCCTTCCACCCTGCGCCACGATATTCACAGCATTGGCGTTGTTTCCTTACTTACTTTTTTTCCTCTTCTTTTGGGTTACTCATGGCGTTCTGGAAGACTACATCTTCACCCTATCAGCATTGTGCGGTGCCTCTCACTCTGACAAGGAAGGGCAACACAGTACATAACGATCATGTTGATGAAGTTGAGGATTGGACGAAGTCTGTGCTGAAGATGACGAATCAAATCTAAAATTGACCTTGCTTCTATTTATTCAATATGCGTCTAGTAAGAGCCAACATGATGGGGGCGACTGCTTTTGATAAGTTAGTGACCCCCCTTTGCCGCTGAAACAAGTTACGACCACTCAGATTGGTTGATCGAGGTTGCACTATGGCGATTATTCATACCACATGCAACATGACAACCTACCCGTCGAGGGCCGGCGGCACGTATTCTCCGTTTCAGTACTTGTGGTGAAGTGGTTGCTGTGTACACTGAGAGCCTGCGCCGTTATATTTCTGTGTAAGCGGTGGGCAGGGGGTGAACTCTCTACAAATGTGACCGCATGACAGGTAGCCCCTGTGTATTACAAGTGTTCGTTAATTGTACTGTGCTCGAGATACTGGTCTATCTGTACTTGGGATATTCCGAGCAAGATAGCAAGGAGCCGATACCTTCCCTTACGAGGTGGGCCGTCGGCACTCCCGTACAAATTGGCTTCACTCACCTCCTATCGGTCCTTCGGTCAGTCTTACCTCTCAAATGCAAGACTGTGCACGATATGTCTCGAAATTCAGGTGGGTCAGAAACTTTCTCGTATAACTTCGCGAATAGGCCACACTGTTGTATGTCGACGACCGGGAGAACGGGAGGAAAATGCATAGTAGCAATCAAATATAACGAACAACGACCTTTGTCGAACAGAGGAATTCGTGTTGTAGCAGAAGTATGAGAAGTATGCCAACTTTGTGTCCAGCTACAACAATCAACTCGATTTAAATCCAGCGATGCGGGCCAAGTCGAGGAAGTATAGCAATCTATCAAACAGCTGCTTCGAGAGTTGACAGGATGTCGCGCGTCCGTGATTTCATACCCAGCCTGGCAGGAGCTCCAGCCCCGAGTACAGGTGCCGTCGCTCTCAATATGTGGCATGAAGATGGTACGATGCAAGCCAGGAAGTGGCAAGCCACTCCCCCTTTAGTTTCATCATTAGTATTCTCATAGCAGCATTGGAGGTAAAGCACGTTTCGAATCGCATGACGTTTGTTTTCACATCTCTGTATATGCCATATGAGATACCCACTGTCTGTGCAGTGGCATGTCGAGTATCGAACATCATCTTCATTCTCATACATTCCAGCTCTACCTATGAACAGATTCCTTGAACGCCCGGCCATGCAATGATGTGGATCGTGCCCTGTGTAGGGCACAACCTCTGTGTGTTTTTGGTACAGCCAAATTCTCCTGCCTGCCTTGTTCTTGTTCGAAGCAATTCGAGCATTCCCGGGCCGCCACGTGAAGCTTAACCCTTGCTCTTGGTGTTCAGGATCAACGCGACAATCAGTCTGTTTTCCAGCCGTTAGTCACCTATTGGGAGCGGTGGCAGTGGAAGATAGAACCAGGAAGACTCACCCATAAAGACCCAGAACCTCTCCAAAAATGAGAATTAGGACCATGCCAACGAAGATGCGGCTTTGGGACATGTAGGCTCGCACGCCCTTGTCGCCCACAACACCAATGCAGTATCCGGCCGCAAGACCCGTCATACCAACGGATATGCCGCACGCGAGGTGCATGAAGCCGCTGAACAAGCTATAGTTCGATTTCGGGTCGAGGTCCTGGGCAATCAGGACAGAGATGACGAGGGAGTAGACAGCGATGATACCGGACATGACGACGGGGATCAGGCACTAGAGATGCGAGAGCGATGGTCAGCGGGCTGGAAGGGAGGATGCGAGATCAAGGCAATGGGTATTGCTCACCTTCATGATCAGATCTGGCCTGAATGTTCCCACACCCGCGATACCGATGCCAGATTTGGCTGTGCCGTACGCGGCTCCTGCGCACCCGAATATCATGGCTGCTGCAATTCCGCCCTGCACGCCAGCACAGTGGTCAGCCGATCGAAACCACTACAGACCCAAGTACTGGACATGGAGATGGAACTAGAGGTGATGGGGAGGGCGGGCATACCATGCCGATGAACGGCGCGAACTTAGGTGACAGCTCGGAATCAGCCATGATCGCAGCGTCTCTCTTTTGTTCCGGTGCTCAGGATTTGGTGGGTTGGAAAGGAAGATGTCTCCCGTCAGAGGTATGTCTCGGCGGGGCGGAATTTGAGGTTGTGTCAAAGGCGGCTGCAGCAGCTTGGTTGCTTGCTCCAACGGCGTCGGAAGGGTGTTGCTGATGATGATGATGATGAAGCTCGAAGGAGAGCTCTACGCTGCCAGACTACGCCTGGACGGGCAGGCTGCCAAGAGCAACCGGATCACGTGTAGGCCCGCGCTAGTTGCAGGTACATGCGCCCTGGGCCGTCAGACCTTGCAGTTGCCGAGTACAGTACCTACCGGGCGTATCTGACAGGCATTTCACTCGCGTACTGGAAGTACCAACAGCGTCCCCGTTAATGCCGTTGGCCAGAGCTCATGTATGATCCCAGCCAGCTATCTGGGGTAAATAGTATTTCAGGTGGACTAACGGGTCTTGGACTACTCTACTGTGCAGACTACCTATGTGGACTTCTTGTATGATGAGTGAGCCTCAAGGTTTGCTGCAATCCTGAAGCTCGTGTCGTGGCCAGTTGCGGCATTGGGGGCCGCGGGCTGCTTGGGGGGGGGGTGTTGGTCTCCTGTCACCTTCTGCCGACTGTTAAGCGACATAGTGAGCACCCGCCTAGTACTGTTGGAACGGGGTGCAGCAGCGCTAACAGCTCCGAGCCGTGAAATTTGAGTTCCATCCAAGCCTTCTGGCTACGATTTGGAGGCCTGCGTGCCGTGGGGGATGACTGAGATGCAGGCTGCAGCTGCCAGGCTGAAGGTCAGAGGGTCCGAGACCTATGCAGAGCTCTCAGGATCCAATGACGGAGGGTAGTTTGGCAGGTATTTTGTGTTGACAGCTACTAAGAAGTACAAGTGATTTGTCTACACTAGGTAATTGAGAGCCCACCTCCCTGGGAAACCAAGACGGTGGTCAGATTCATCAAGCAAGCTCGAGTCCATAGCAAGACGCATCCATCTGCAAGTGCAAGACCTACCTTTGCATTTGGCTCGGCGTGTCTAGACCGCGCTGCTGTGCTCTGTCTGGGACAGAAACTCAACTCAAGGGCAGGCATTGCGACGGCATATCAAAGCCAATTTTTTCCCCAGTGTTTCTTTCTCTGCCTTCCCCTTCCTGGTGGTTGTAAATTCCGCATAGCCCAGCCTCGCCTGCATTGTTTCGGCTGCCACAGGGCCACGCCACCGTCCGCCCACCTGGTCGACAGCAAGTCTAGCCGTCCGTCTGCTTCTGTTTTCCGATCGCGAGGGCAAGCAAGAGGAAGAGAAAGAGAGAGGAAGAAAAGGAGAACAAAAAGCCCTCTCTCGTAGCATACAGTGGAACGATCCGATTAGGCAATGCAACATTTCGAAAAAGTCGACTTGAGCCAGAGCGAGCGCAAGCACATCAGCAGCAGGCGCAGCAGCAGAAGCAGCAGCAGCAGCACTAGCAGCACCAGTACAGACAGACACGGCATGACTTGATCGCGTCGTCTGAAGTTGGCCCTTTTCCTGATCCCCTGGCTATATCGAATAGCACAATACCCAACATCGCTGTCGATGATTATTCTGATTGACCGATGCCGCGCATGTTCCGATCCGCAAATAGTTGTACCGTCTCTTCCCATAACGTCACAGCCGTCGATTTTCGGCCGCTTGCTGTGCCAGTCGAAAGGGGGGTGCCCAGAAGTCCTCCCGAACATTTGAACCTTACCCACCGCAACCCACGTCGCGACCCGATCCAATCCAAGCCAATCTGCCCAGTCCAGTCCCAGTCCACTCCAATCCAAATCCAATCCACAACCGAACCTCGACTACCACCACGAGCCCACCTGCACCTTGGCCGACCAAGTGGCTGCACCGCGAGCGAACAGAGGCTCCGAGGCCCTTGACACATCTGTTATCTCAGCTCCAGGTTGGCGGCCGTCGAGGCCAACTCAAACTGCCCCCCGAGCAGAGCACGAGTAAGAGTACGGCCACCCACGCTCCAACGCTCCACACTCGGCCATTTTGCCATTCTCTCCCCCTGCTGCTGTTCCCGCCTGTCGTCCTGTCCAGTCATTCAACTCCTCGTGCGTACGTAAGGTGCTGTCCCCGGCTGTTGCGACCTACGCCTGCACCTGAGCGAAAGGGGAACAAACGGCTCGTCGGCTTTGGCACCCTGCCCACTGCACTGCGACTTCTGATGGACGTCCCGGCGAGTGCTGATAACAGCTCTTCTCAGTTCTAGCCATCCGCCCCCCACGGCCCCTGACGCGCGCCATCCGCACCACGAGCACGAGCCCGACCCCCGACGCCGAGCACGATCCAGAGTCATGGCCGACTACCATCAAGACAGAATGCCTCCTCCGAGGAGGCCACAGGAATACGGCCAGCATCCGCCTCAGCGGGATGCCGCCTACGCCAACATCTTCGGCGCCTCCCCAGGCCCCGGCCGATCGCACACCATGACCTCCTCGTCGCAGCCCCCTCCGATGATGCACTCGGACCGTACCCAGACTATGTCCTCAATGTCCTCGATGCAACGGCAGCCGCCTCCTCGGGCACCCCAGGGGCCCGGCTACGATCGAACCCGGACGATGGACTCGAGCATGGCAAACGGGTACTACCCAGGCCAAAGAATCATGCCTCCTGGCCCACAAATGCCGTCTCAACAGTACCTGCAACAGCAGCGGCAGCCTCAGGGCCCGCCAGGCCGCTATCCTCCCGGCCCTATACCCCCAAGATTCGACCAGAGAGGACCTCCCGCAGGCGCATACGGTGCCCGGACGCCGGCACAGAGATTCTATCAGAACGGTGCAGGCCCCGCTCCAGCGTTGAACTCCGACTCGTATCGATCCCAATCCCTCGCCGGCCCTCCGAGGCAGCCGATGTATCAGCCCCAGTCGAACTCGCTACAAGGCGGCCCACCACAGCAGGCCCCCGCCAACGCCTTCCGACATGCACCGTATAGCGCGAGCTCTTCTCGGACGACCGCACAGGGTCGAGTGGTGCCCGAGCGCCATGACGAGAGGGCCATGTCCATGACTGGTGGTTACCCAGGACACGAGCGTGATGCGCACCAGACTATGAGCGGGAGGGTGATCCCGAACAGAAGGGCCCCGTCAGTGGAAGTCTCTCAGGATGGACAGAATGGTTACAACGGGTACACGCCTGCCCCTGGGGCACAGACGAGGTCTAGTGTGCAGTCATCGGCCAGCGGGGACAGCGGTAGGACCATGTCCATGGCTTCCACCATTGCGCCCTCCATATCCGAGAGATCTGACACCACATTGACGCACCGTCCATCAATGAGCTACTCTACGACCGATGGGGTGGAGCGGCCACCCACGGCGAAGATACGGCCGCCACTGGTCTATCCCGCGCTCCTTTCCCGCGTTGGCGAGTGTTTCCGGGAGAAGATCATAACTGGCGACCGCACGAAGAACGAACTGACCTACAAGAACGCGTTCAGTGGCTCGGAGGCAGTGGACGTGTTGTCGTACATCATCAGGACCACAGACCGAAACCTCGCCCTGCTGCTGGGCAGAGCATTGGACGCCCAGAAGTTCTTCCACGATGTGACGTACGAGCACAGGCTTCGAGACTCGGCCTCGGAGATGTACCAATTCCGGGACATAATGACGGAAGAGGGCAGCGACAAGCCTCCAGTAAACGGTGTCTTTGTCCTCTTGTCCGAGTGTTACTCCCCGACTTGCACAAGAGACCAGCTATGTTATTCGATTGCTTGTCCCCGCCGCTTGGAACAAGTCTCGCGTCTGAACTTGAAGATCGGCGCTGGGCTCAAGAAAGAGGAGGCGCCGCCAAACGACGACGACGATGTGGACCAGACGGACGAGCAGAAGCTCTGGATCAACACGGTGCCGAAGGAGGTTGCTGATAGCGTGAGCGATAGGGAAAAGAAGAGACAAGAGGTCATATCTGAGATTTGCTACACGGAACGGGACTTCTGCAAAGATTTGGAGTATCTGAGAGACTTTTGGATCAACCCTCTTCGGTCGAAAGCGTCACCTATCCCTCCTCAGCGGAGAGAAAAGGTGGTGCGCAACATTTTCAGCAACATTATCGATCATCCCAGTATTCATGCGGTGAGCTCCAAGTTGGCCAAGGGTCTCACAGACCGGCAGTCGAACGGCCATGTCGTGCGGAACATCGGAGACATATTCATGGAATGCGTTCCACTTTTCGAGCCTTTCATATTGTACGGCTCCAAGCAATTGGAGGCCAAATATGAATTCGAGAACGAACGATCTATCAATCCGCAATTCGGCCGATTTGTGGACGAGATCGAGAGGCGGAAGGAGTCGAGAAAGCTGGAGTTGAACGGTTACTTGACCAAGCCAACAACCAGATTGGCGCGTTATCCCCTTCTGCTGGAGAACATACTCAAATACACAGAAGATGGGAACCCGGACAAGGAAGATATCCCCAAGGTGCTGGTCATGGTGCGTGACCTGCTAACACGGGTCAACGCCGAGTCCGGAAAGGCAGAGAACCGATTCAACTTGCGGCGCTTGCACGATCAGCTCAAGTTCCGGCCCAACGAGAAGGTAGACTTGAAATTGACGGACGAGGGCCGTGAGCTTGTTTTCAAGAGCAATTTCAAGAAGTCGCCAACAGAAAATACGGAAATAACGGCATTCCTTTTCGATCATGCTGTTCTGCTAGTCAGGATAAAGCAAGTTGGTAAAACAGAAGAAGTCAAGGCCTACCGCCGGGTAAGATTTATTCCACTCCTCATTACTATGAGCAGGACGCTAATCACATCTTCTAGCCGATCCCTCTGGAGTTGCTGTCCATTAAGGAGATGGAGGAAGTCATACCTTCAGCAGGTGCCCCCCGCAGATCCACCTCCGGCTTGCTGCCAAACATAAGAAACGAAGTCGGCAAGAAAGGGGAGGGCTGGCCCATCACGTTCAAGCACATGGGCAAAATGGGATATGAACTGCCCCTCTACGCGTCTACGCAGACTGGGAGACAGAAGTGGCTCGAATTCATCGATGCTGCGCAGCAAAAGCTTAGGGCGCGGGTGGACTTCCTCAACACCACGGTGATCTCACAGGGGTTCTTCACAGGCGTTAATAAGGTCAACTGTGTTGCTCCTTTCGGTCAGTCAAACTCTCATGAACGCATACATAGGCCTCTACTAATGCTCCAAACAGACGGCGGTAGGAAATTGATATACGGCACTGATGCGGGTATCTATGTGTCGGATCGCAAGTCAGGCGGCCAGCCCCGCAAGATCCTGGAGGCGACCAACGTCACCCAGATCGATGCGCTGGAGGAGTACCAGCTTCTCTTGGTGCTCTCAAACAAGTCGCTCATTTCGTACAACCTGGCAGCGCTTGACCCCAACGAATCCGCGCTTTCCAAGAAGCCCAAGAAGATTCAGAGCCACTGCAGTTACTTCAAGGCAGGCATCTCCATGGGCAGGCATCTGGTGTGCTGTGTTAAGCCCACGACACTTTCCACCACCATCAAAGTGTACGAGCCCAATGATGCTATGTCCAAGAGCAAGAAGCAGAAGGGTTTCAGTAAGATGTTCAATGCCGGCCAAGACGAGCTCAAACCGTTCAAGGAGTTCTACATCCCGACAGAGTCTACGTCTGTACACTTCCTGAAGTCGAAGCTATGCGTGGCTTGCGCTCGCGGTTTCGAGGTCGTATCCCTGGAGACTCTCGAGACACAGTCCCTGCTCGACCAAGCTGACACTTCGCTGGACTTCGTGGCTCGAAAGGAAGCTGTGAAGCCGATTCACATCGAGCGCCTCAATGGCGAATTCTTGCTGAACTACTCCGAGTTCTCGTTCTTCGTCAACCGAAACGGTTGGCGCGCAAGACCGGAGTGGAGAATCGACTGGGAAGGAACGCCCCACAGCTTCGCGCTCTCTTACCCCTGGATTCTGGCTTTCGAACCCAACTTCATCGAGCTTAGAAATATTGAGTCTGGTGCGGTGCATATCGTGCCGCACAAGAACATTCGCATGTTGCACAGCAGCACACACGAGGTGAGCACACTGCATGATGCAGTTTATACGATTGACATCCCACTGACACTTTACACAGATTCTGTTCGCATATGAAGACGAAAAGGGCGAGGACGTCGTGGAGGCCATGGATTTCTGGAAGAGTCAACGAAAGAGTACCATGCCTCCTGATGGCATGAACTCGCCGATCGGACAATACGCCAGAATTGCGCAATAGTAATTGGCTTGTCGCTCATGGAACAATGCGAGATCCATGTGGAGCATCTGATAAGCGTCTCTTACATGAGAGGCTCAGTGCCTCTGCCTAGCTGAGGACACCTTGGCGGCCAGACCGGTCGAGGCCACAGGTCGAGGCCTGCGCCAGTGACGCCGCATGTTGGAGGGTGGGTAATCACTCGGCATCGATCTTCGCTGGCCGGTCTTTGAGGCTGCACCTGTATGATACAGACCGCGTACAGTCCTCAGACGCAAGGCACGTCTGTCATGCGCCCAATGCGTCACTCCTCCGCGCAGTATTTGACGGCATCGCGGAGGGACCCGTGGGTCAGCCGGATTCTCTTCTCCTCCAGCAGTACACGCCACCTCTTTGATTCAACAAGACGACATATCTAATATCAAGACCGGCGGGGCCATTGGGTGGATGGGCTTAGACGGGTGCGCAGGCGACGGTCAACGGGGCTGGTGGGTTAAACAAGGACATGTAACCACCGACTTGCAGATCTCTAAGGCAACATGAACCCCACACGAGGAGAATTGATGCCTTGGGATCATGGGGTTGGTGGCAGAGGGTGGGGCATCAAGAGCATATGATGAAGCTCGTGGGTGCCGTTGTACTTTGTTTTCTGGCTACAGCAGTGGAAGATCTACCACCCGAATGTGCGTGTTTAGAGTGTGGAAATTACTTTCGGCGACACTTGTTTCTTCTCATTTTCCTCCCGAACCTTTTCTCGTCTCATTTGCAGCGGCAGCATCCACAAGGACACACTTTAATAAGCATTGTATGAGAGAGGACTACTTTTTTGTTTCTTCAAATTGATATGATACCACCATCGCCACCACCACCGCCGCCACCAACCACTGTTAATATCACAATCGCAACACCGTGACATCCAGTCGTTGACCAACGCATCGGTTTGTCTGAGCGAGATCTGACCTGTCAATTTGAATCGCCCCGATTTCCTGAATGGCATGTGTCAACGGGTGCCGTACCCGAGGATGGGGAGGACGTCGTGCGGCGACAGACAGCCTTGATGCAAGTGGCCCGATGCGACGTCGTTGTGTCTGCACGCCCCGTCATTCAATTTGCAACATCTGTGCAGTTCTTGGGGGCGTTGCATCTTTACTCGCCGCTTCTGTCTTGATACAGATACAGAGCGCATATGCACATGCACACTGACCGTTTCTGACAACCATCAATTCTGGGCTTGTGAAGATGACTCTCTGCTCACGCCCCTGGGGA
>JACBFG010000029.1:13684-30128 GCA_013435955.1 Diaporthe sp. HANT25 | reverse complement strand
CCGACCGAGCCACCCCCCCCCCCCAAAGAAAAAAAAGACCTGATGGACCCGAAGCTCTGGAATCGAAAGGGTCCCTCCCTCTCTTGGGAGATCACCAAGATGGGTCGCACCAGCGGAGGGATCAGACGACAACCCGGGTCGGTTCGCCTCTGGATGCACATAATGGATATGGAAGGGCCCTTTGTGAAGATCATACCTTCGACGATATGCTTTCCCCCCGTAAGGCATGAACGGTCGCACATCATGTATTGGAATTGTGGTAGGAACCGTCTGATGTCTTTGTCAAACGTGAGCAGGGACGACAAGGCCCAACCCCCATCCCTGCCGTGGATCCAACTGTCAAAGAGCGCCGGAGTATTTCTGTGACGTCCGTAGTGTTGGGATCGCAGATTGGGATTGGCTCCAGAGTTAAGAGGACATGTGCGTCTCGGTGCAGACAAATACTGACACGCGAGGCTAAGCGATGCCCGGTATCAATCTGTTTTTGGAGGAGGGGATTGCAAATTGTATGGCCAACCGTGGAGGAGAGAAAAATGAAGTGTATGAATGGATCATCGCTTGATGTCGGCCTCCGTCGTCACACTAGCTCGTCCGCCGTTGGATTCACGACCGATGATGCATTAGTAGTATGCAGTCAGAGTGCCCCATCGCCAAGGAGGCCTCGACCTTCCCCATAGATCTCACAACCTTAATTCCTGTGCATGTCGTGCTCTCTGTAGTAGCCACCTCTGCCTCTGTCTCCCGCCCCTAAGCGAGACCAGCATGACTGTGGCCTCGATTCCGCGACACCGCCCGAACTTTCCTGCCGGGACTTGTGGAGCGAACAACCGGGTGTTTGTTTCGTTTCACGGGCAAGGCCTCGACTGAGCACGTAACAAGATGCATGCTGGCATTGATTGGCGTTGCCTGGGTGTTGGTTATACCGCACCCGTGCGGTGGGACACCCGTGCGATGGAGGAGGGAAGATCCTCGACGCCGTGGCTGCTGCATGGGCGGGAAGACTCCTCCTTGTGGCACATTCCGCGATGGGGGAGGGTGTGGTTGGAGGCGTCGGTCCGCCAAATGGGAAACCGAATCTGCTCAGCCCAGCTACCTGCAGCCAAGTTCCTTGGATCGCCACGCCCGCGCTGGCATGAAAAGAACGAGCACTTGCCCGCCATGCCCGATGGCGCCACATTTCACACCGTCCACACCTCAGAGATGCGGCTCTGATACGTCTCCCGTCGTCGACATGACTGATGGAAGTCTCCGCGGGTAACCTTATTGAGACTGCCGTGAGGGCAACGTCGGGGCGGGGTGCGAGAGGAGACTGCAGCATACAGCCATCCAATCTGGTCCTGTCTGAATAAATCTCTACCGGCCCTTGGGTGGTGGAAGGAAACCAGCTGTGGGACCGGTCAGGGCGGAAGTGATGGCCAGAGTCATGCTTGCGGTGCGGAGTCGCATGGCCCAGACAATCCTGCCCCGCGGCGAATAGCGAGCAAGTGCTGTTGACGTGGCGGGCTGTATACAGTTTTATTGATCCGGATTTTTATGCTGTCGTATCCCGGATTAGGAAAACAGACAATATTTGCGATCAGAATGCGGTGAGACTGGGCACACAGGTAAGCTCGACGGGGCGGGAATTGACGTTTGCTCTCCCTCCCCTCCCCATGCCATGCCATGCACGCACTTACGCGTGCGTGCGTTTGTATGTGCGCATGTAAGTAAGCCTCCATGACGAATGTTGGGGAACTTGTCGTCTGTACAACTCAATCCGTTGGGCTCTAGTCCCTGGTAGCGGAGCCAAGGAGGCCCCAGGCTAGCATTATCAGGAGAGAAGAGGCGTTGTGCCTGACACTCTGACAGTTCCGGCGGCTGGCAGCCGTGGTCTCCTGTTAGTCTCGCACTTGAGATGCGGGAGGTGCTAGAGATAGCAGAGGTTGCTAGAGATGCTAGACTGCTGGCCTAGTCTCCCGTGCTAGGGATAGCCGGTCTTCCACTGAAGAGACGGGACGGGTATTTTTGCTTCAGGGACGGATCCTAGCGGTACCAGACAGTCACTGTCACAGGTTGAACCGCCGTGTCCAGACGCAATCAGGCGGAGCAGGAGGGGACCGACGTCTCGGCATCCTTGACCCCAATATCTGAGTGGGCGATATGATATTGTTGTTTGCCGCTGGTTTGGGATCGACTATGGTGTCGTGGTGTCCCAGCCAGACAGATGCCAGTCTAGACTTGCCAATTCCCCGGATATCGGGACGACGACAGACTATTACTTACCATCTTGGCTCCCATTCGCCGGCCAGCAACTACCGGCGTGTGCCGTCTTTAGTATCAACCCACCAGGAGCCAGACGTGTCAACGACCTAGACGGTGGAAGTGACAGCACCGAGATTTGCAGGCACAGTCGTCATGAATGCGAAGCCCGCCCAGGCGATATCGGGCTGCTGCGTATTCATGCATCTGTCACTCAACGACAACTGGCACTGGTGTCCAAGCATCTCGCCTGCCGCGTGCCCGTTGCGACAGAGACTAATGTAGTGGGAGATATGTCGTGGTCATTGCCCAAGTATCACCATGAGATAATAAGGGCGAACATATATGAGAGCAGCAGGTGTGTGGTCAGCGCAGCCAAGGGGACGTCGACTCGTGCCAGCATCGACCTGCGGCTTATCTGCATGCCTAGCTCGTGCCCGCGGGCAGACGGAGCAAGGGCTGGTGTCAATTCGACGTTACGGGCTGGGACAGGAGTTTCGAGGTCGCAGTGGGCTGCAGCCTCCTCTCAGGGCACCCGCAAACCGCAAACCGCAACCGCTCCGCACCAGCCGTCCCCCATTCCTGACGTCGGACCAAGGAAGCACTCTGTGCGTCTGACTGGCTCGGAACCTCATCCCGGTCTGCTGGGTTCAGCCCAGTCGTCGACTGTGATGCACGCCTGCCAGGAGCTTCCATGCAGCAGGCGAGGTCTGGCCTTCTGGTAGTTCCAACTTGTCCAGCCTGTGCGGGACGTTCTCGAAACCAGAGTTTTCCAACAAACCCAGTCCCGGTTGCGTGTGTCGAGTGAAGCCACAGCAACCTACGCAGGCTCAGGCGGGCTGGAAAGGGCTGGTGCATGTCTGTCCTGATCTTCTCGGCTCACTAGCCGACGAAACTCGAGGCGAAACCGAGTAGGTAGCTGATGGCGAACCTTCAGACAGGGCGGGATGCTCGCCTTGTCGGCAACCATGTCCCCAAGGAGGAGTCTGGCCGGCGGGCAATTTCATGCCCACTGACAGTGCCTTGGACGGGCGCACGATACGACATTTTGATTGATGTTTGGGCACACGAGAGTCGGCAAGAGGCGCTGTGTCATTTCCAATAATATCTCGTTCCCATGTACTCCGCAGTGCTGCCGAGTCTCGGTCCGTGTGAGGTTCACACAAGTCTGGTAACGCACGGGGGGGCCACCCTTCCCGACTCTCATGCAACCGAGTGTTGCCAGCCGCCTTGGTAGCCGTCACAAGTGGTGGTTGGCACTGGCATTGGCACCTTGGGCCCCGAGGGGAGCCCGGGAGGAGGAGAAGGAGGAGAACACGACCATCAAAGCTGAACCGCCGCAAGCCAGCGTCGTAGCTGCAGCACCAGCATGCACCAGCAGGACGAGATGAGGGTCTGAGGGCGGGTATCTTTGGCACCGCTATGCCGCGCCACCGCCGTTGTAACCGTTCAGCGGAAATGTTATGGGGAAGATACGAAGCTGCAAAATAAAAAGTCAAATATCGAGATAAACCTCTTGCATGCGTCTTGCCAAAGACGGGTCACCCCAGACTCGCCAGGGGGCCGGCAGGGGACGAAGCTTAAGCTCGGGGTTTCGAACATGATTTGCGAGTTGTTTGCTTTGTCGAGCTGTCTTGGACTACCCGGTCACTAAGCTCTGAGTGGCCATGCCCTGCTACCACCATATCTCTATAGCTCGACTCGACAGAATTATAAAGCTTTGCTGGTTGATCTTTTCCATTTTCCCTCGGGTCTTTGTCTCTATCCCAAGATAACACAAACTGCTCATCCACAAGTTCCCGTTCACTGAACGTTTTCGTCGACCCGAGTCCTCTTCACCTACAGGCTCATCAGACCTTAGATACCTCGCTTTGTGCCTCGTCTTTGTCCTATCGACTCTACCACCTCGACACAACACACCTTGCGTTCAGTTGATCTGAATATCCACCCTCAAGGCCTCTAATACCACCCATTCAACTCGAAATGTCTTCATACTGTGCCAACTACTACGTAAGTCCTGTCACAGACCTTTCTCTATAATCCCAAGGGGAACTCAAGACTGACGTCTTCCATGCAGGGCTCTGTCAACTGCCACAATGTTGTCAACCGCTTCGGTGACCGATGCAAGCTCTGCCTGGCTCTGAAGAGCGGTGCGTCCCTCACAGATGGCATCCTGCCCGAGGACAAGTACCGAAAGAGCAGCTCGGCCGTTGAGGCACCAAGGAAACACCACCACCGCAGCCACGATGGGTCGTCCAGGTCCATCCGCGTGGACTCGTCGCGACACAGATAAATAACGTTCACACCACACATTATATACGTTTCACATGAGACGACGACAAGTACACATAAAGTTGATCGTCAACAACCAAAATCATAGAAACAAAAGGCGTACGGCGGCTCATTTTGGGATCAAAGGGCCGGGAAAAGTGATGGGGCCGAAGGGCGCCCCAGGTACTTCTGCAAGCAGAGATCGTCCTTGATGATGATGAATCGGAGCCGTGATGAACAACGGCTGGCCTGGTGTTTGGACTGGTAATTTTATTGGCGCTGTAGGGGGGAACCAAGCGTGCATTCAGCGACTTACGGTGGTCCGTATTTGTCGATTGGAGCAGGATCAGGATTGACGAATCCTCAGGAGACTCACAACGGAAGTGGGTTATAGATGCGACTATCAGACAGACTGAATCTGAAGCAAGTTGGTCTCGGGTAATTTTTGATCGTGTTCGTCGTGAAATGATTCGTCTTGACTGCTGTAAATGAAAGGCTGTATAAAGCAAACAACCCATGCCAGCTCTCAAATGCCGGCTCCTCCCCACAAGCTGCGCAGCAGCCCGCCAACTCCCAACTCTTGCCTTGATCTCAATGACTGCAACGCCGATGCCGTCATTGTCACATTAATACAGCCGGCGCTGATAGTACACAGGTTCATCACCCTGTGAAAGCCTGAAAATCTCCTCCTTGATCAGCCGCCTCCTCTCCGCCCTGCTAATAGGCTTCTTCGTCTCGTCGTCCGGGTGCTCGGTGCTCTCGTCATGTGTCTGGTCGCCTTCGGCCCTGATTTCCCACGGAGCCGGCTGTGGTTTCACCTCCACCGGAGTTTGTTCGTCCGCATGGTGTTGCTCCTGTCCTTCTGCATCTTCTGTCTCCTGCCGGAGCTTCTCAATCGCCAGCACTCTCTGTTGCTGCTGCTCGCCTAATGACTCTGCCGGAGCATCCTTCACTTCAACAGCCGCCTCGCCATTCTCGATCTCATTTACGGCCTGGTCCTGGCCATCTGGAACCCCAGGAAGAGCAATCCGCTGCCTGGTGGGCCGGTTATACTCGTCCAGCACGACGATTGTCCCGTCCGCGAGCTCGGTTGTATCCTGCCTGAACCGGTCGGGCAGGTATATCTGGGGCGAAGGATTTGGCCTTATTGCTGCACGGAGATGCCCCACTGTGCGTTGCTGGATCACGTAGCCGCTGAGGAAGAGCGCCGTGGTACATGAGATGACTGTTGTGCTGTTAGCCTGAGGTCCAGGTCAACAGACCATGACGTGAGCAGCAAATCTGGGTGGCTGGGAGACATACCGATGAGTGAGGAGAGTGCAACGGACACTTGCGACGATGTAAGAAGCACCATATTTACTGACTGGAAAATATAATCTAATTTAGATGTAGAAGCAGTTTGTGTCGATGGAGAGACATAAGCCAACCCAGAAGCGGACTCGGGACGGCAGAGCACAGGGTGTATGTACTTTGTCTCCATTCCAGCCACCGGGAAGCCGGCTTGTTGCGCCACCTTCCCGAACGGGCAGCAGGAAAACAAACCAAACGGGGCAACGCTATCGATAAGCGTCATCCTGCTGCAAGACATCCCTGCGCTGCGTACCCGCGTACCCTTGCCGTCATCCCGCGCTGTGGAGCTCGAGCATCTGCAAAAGCTCCAACATTTTGCATCTGAAAGTCCGGGGAAGCAAATCTCCCGCCATCCCACCGACCTTGACCCGTCAAGAGCCTCGAGCTCAGCTGCCTGTGATCAAACACGCGACGAGCTCAAGACTGCGACAGATTTAGTCTACAGCCTCCTGTGGGAATCTCGAAGAGCAACATCGACCTATCCCACCAGGCTGACACACGAGCCCTTTCTCGAAGCATTTCATCCGCCGAACGGCCTTACCTCCCACCTCCTCGAGCAGAATGGCCGAACGAACCCACCGCGCCGACGAGCGGCGCTTCCTCGACGAGCGCGGCGGTGACATCCACTTGACCCCAAACGGGCTGAACCCAGCCAACGTCATGGAGAAGGCAGTGCGCGAGCGAATCGTCGACAGCTATTTCTTCAAGGAGCAATGCTTCGGTGTCAACGAGGCCGACATTGTCAACCGGGTGGTGGATCATGTCTACTTCATTGGAGGAACATACGGCTCGACACAAAAGCCGACGCCGTTCCTGTGCCTCGCCTTTAAGATGCTGCAGCTAGCACCGGGGGACGACATCCTGAAAGAGTACCTGGAGTATGGTGGGGAGAAGTTCAAGTACCTGAGGGCCCTGGCTGCCTTCTATATCCGGCTGACGAGGCGGGCGAAGGATGTCTATTTGATGCTGGAGCCCTACCTTGAGGACAAGAGGAAGCTGAGGCGCAAAGGCAGGGCCGGAACGAGCTTGACGTACATTGACGAATTTGTGGACGACTTGTTGATGAAGGAGCGCGTTTGCGGCACGAGTCTCTTGAAGATGCCGAGCCGAGACCTATTAGAAGACCTGGACGAGCTGGAGCCCAGGGTCAGTCCTTTAGGAGATTTGGAGGACCTGCTCGAGGAGGACGACGATCAAGAAATGACGAACGGACGTGACGAGGATGATGATAGGAGGAGCAGGTCGGATACAGACGATAGAGACGATGAGGACCGAGCAAGGGATCAGATGGAGGTCGATCGCGAGGAAACACCTCAGAGCCCAGACCGAAGCCCTTGAGGTCGTCGCACCACGCGAAGCTTTTCCAACATACTGGACGCAGTCGCATAATATGGATCCAGAACGCATCAGCTTTCCTACGGGGATTGATAGCCCACTACCCACCTGTAGTGGACTAACTCCTGGGATCAGTGGTATACGAGGCCAAAAGCGCATCGCAGGCCCTGCCGTGCCCACCCTCATCCTGACAATGAGGATACAAGAGCGACAGCAGCGACTCGGTTTCGAGAACTCTTCACTTGCAGATGAGACATTTACAATCTCTGAGATCTCCGCGGTCATTACCGTTCAATGACATGTCTGGAAAACCCGGCAACCAGACCTGCCAATTCACCGAGGCCAGGAGATATTCTGCTGCGCTATCGTGGTCTGTGTTCACGGTACGACGAGTCCAAACACTTGCTGATGCACGAATGACATGCAGAAGCAAAAGCGACGGAACCTGTGCTTACCAGCACATTGCACATCACCTTCACTATCTGATTAGGCAGAGATGCGCTAGGTGATTCTTCAGGCTTGAGAATCGCATCGTTGCCGCTGTGGTATCATATTCACCACAACAGTGGTAGGGCATCAATCTTGGGATACAACTGAATGATCAGGTGGGATCAAATTACGTCGACATCAGCGGTAGACTAATCTACTGCACCTGCACTAAAACTCAATGTGCGTGATGTATGCATGTCCAATAGGAGAGTATGTGGCTGGATGGGAGGGTACGTCATATTCCCCCGACCCTGTTTTTCCGCCACACCCTCATATAGAGGATGATGAGAGCAGCACAGTCCCAAAATTGTGGCTGGTTCGATACCAGATTCTGAATTCATCAAATAATATCTCATTTACTGAAGTTGCTTGATCTACACATCGCCGGACACCAGGCTGTCCCCACTGTATTCACCTACACCACTTGTCCTCACCAAAATGCCTAACGAGGGTCTCATCCCCTCCATCCAGCGCCAGATCCGCAACGGGATCGGGTCGGCAGGCGACACAGTAGGCAACTACGTCAACAGCAACGGCAAGGCCATCCAGAACTCTGCCTCCGCGGCCGGGCGCCGGGTCGACGGCGTCGCCCGGAGCGTCACCGGCTCCGGCAAGACGGCGGGCAAGGCCACGACGAACAAGTCGACGGCCGCGGGCACGTACATGCAGAGCGTAGGGAGGAGCGTCAGCCAGCAGATCGAGAGCTACGCTAACTACGCGGGGAAGCAGGTCGGCACGGCCGGGAAGTACGTCGATGGGAGTGGCAGGGCTGTCGGTGGGAGGGTCGGTGACTTTGGGAACCAGATCAAGGACAAGAGCGGTGCCAGGGGCGCGAAGATGAGTACACCCAATAATCCGTTGGGGTTGAGTGGGAAACGTGCGCTATGAAGGATCGAGTTTGGAGTCGTGTTGATGGACGCTTTGGTGTTGGACTCGTTGGGTTGTACCAGCAACATGTGCATGCTCGAATGGCGCCAGAAGTATGATATTTGATTGTTCACTTGAGCGTCCCACAGCAAGCTTCCCCTAGTTTATTGCTTGACTTCGATCGAGCTATCCTGCTGAATACATAGAATGATACCCTTTGAAGGCACTGGCGCCTAGACAAAGAAATGGTGTGCTCACTCCACTCATTCCTTGCCTGCTGCGGTCAGCGAATGATACATCTCTTTCTCACTGCAATGAGGTTAGGACATTCTATCGGCATTCTCCTTCTTATCCAAACCAGCCGAAGAGATCGCAATGTATTACGTCCTTCATCTGAATCGATCCCCTAATAACTGTAGAGCAGATTTATAACGACGTAGAAATGACATATTCGAATCACAGAGCCTGCTTGTCTGCTTCGAAAAGTCATCTCCCTAATAGCGATCGGTATCAGGTTACTGACTGACTCCGGATCGAAGAGTGGCGACTATTACATTTGAAATGGCTGAAAGGTATTACTTACACCTCAACGTCCCTGGTGGTGTTGGACTGACAATGTCCCTATCAGAGCATTGAATATGATAATTAAATAGCAACTTGTAATGACGGGGAGACCAGCTCAAATCCATCCGAGGTATTCTCGGCCTCGGAGGATGGGGCCACTTTGCTAACAAAAGAGAAATGCTTCCATTGTCCTTCGCAGGCCCAATGATGGAGTGCTGTGCCGGTGGTCTAGAAAGAAAGACATTATTGTCAAGCGACGGGCTGATACAAAGACAGCCGATGTAGTCGAATCAGGGCAGAAAAGACGAACCATGGCCATTGTCGTGGGTGATCTGCGGTTATGAGTACTTCAAAAGCCTTTGGATGATGCTTCCCCAGTCGTATATGTGCCTCCCGGTTTGTGACGGTTTAAAATACAGAGCATCTCTCTCAGAGATTAGTAGCAAGGTCAAGTCATTGATGTCGCCAAGCCTTCAGGATCTCAAATCGAATTCCAAGGTTTTCAGCAGCAAGAAGATCAGCAACGATGGCGACACCTCCGCAGACAGTACACAGCAATGGGCGTCAGTATGTCTTCGTTTCCACAATTTCGAGCCCACAAGTTCATGAGTACCGCAACGAATCAGAGCATGTAGTCATTAAGAATACCACTGCTAAGGAAGTCAACGCTCTAAAGCAAGTGGGCAGCCATGCCAACATAATCCAATGCATGGACAGCATAGGTGAGGAAATCGTCGCGGGATACAAGACCTCCCAAAGATTCCTTCTCGTGATGGAAAAAGCTGACGGAGGTACCCTGAAGGACCTGATCGCACACGTTAGAGGTATGAGCTCGACCCGCAGTTCCAATGTTGTTATTCCAGCCCAGTTCCTCTTCCGCATTCTAGCCAGCCTCATCGATGTTGTGCTATACATGGACACATCCCTCACGGAGCCATTGCAGCACATCGATTGCCACATTGGGAATGTCGCATTCTCCAAGCAGCGCTCAGGTTGGCCTGTGGTCAAGATACTCGATTTTAATAGGGTACAACATGCTGAGAGAGGGGACCCGTCGCCGGTCATCGGGGTCTTTGCTAGGAGTTTACTCCAGGATCGGAGTCTCTTGCCGCCTGATTTTGCTAACATCCTTGAAGAGCTGTCCGCCCCTGAGACGAGCCTGGACTCCCTGGCGAGTGCTCAGGCCCATGCATTGGCCAAAGCCCGAGATTGTACTCCTGCTCGTGATCACCCATGGCTGATGGAGTATTTTGATTCGTAGTAGCTGTTATGCAGCAGCCAATACGCGTTGTTCCACTCGGCTTATTGTCATTAATCCCAGCACTCCCATCCGTTACATACCAAGAACTGATTATTAGCACACAGTTGTTTACACATTTAGCTAGATTTGAAACTTCTTAACATTATCAAGTGATAATAATTGATCTTTCATTCTTCTCTTTCATCTATCTCTTTTATCTATCTCTGATACATGAACTGGAGCAACTTTGTATTATTATTTGTTGTCCGCAAGTGATGCATATATTGTCGTTCTTAATAACTACTTTGTCAGGAAAACCTTTGTGAAGACCTTGTTGAATGCCTGTAGAAGATGATTTATGTAAATATGGGGTCATGATTAACTTAAATTAAGAGCACAAAGCAACACAATGTATTGATATAATAAAACCAATTGATAGCTTGCGGTTCGTCCCTTTCGAGTGATCTTGAGAGCCAATAATATCTTGGATATGTTTTCAAGTAATCTTCTAGTCCCCAGAGAAATTCCGAAACGTGCTTCAGGAGTTCCCTTCTTACAATGGAATTGTGTTTTCCTTATTGTCTCTTATTGTGACCATGTAGCAAGCATGACTTGTTCATACGAAGTTAAGGATGATAGTCTCTTTCCGCCTGTTTCACAAACTATGCAAGGGAGGGCACATGTTTGCAGAGGCCGTGCCAGAATTGAGTTCATAGAAAGGTCGTGACTACGAATGGAACAAAACTTGTTCAATAAGTTCAATCTGGGTGAGGTGGGTGGACTCGAAGCTGTACTGCAAGTCCCACAGGCAGAACCCAGTCTCTGTCAGTCGGATGAAAGGAAGAATACAAAGCAGATTGTAGAACCTTGCAGGTATGACTGTCGTTGCTTCTGATACTAAGACTCCACAATGTGGACACTTGTCGGAGCCCTCGGTACAGCGGATATCGTATGATATTGTCCATGAGATTCTTCTGTTCTTGTCATCGGAACCCTACAGACTTCAGGCTTGGAGCTGCAAGCGGTCAACTGCCCTGGTCAGTCAGAAAATTCTGAAAATGCGTATTAGTGCCAAGAGCCAATTCAAAATGTTTTTCTCTCAAGGAATACATCTGCTATAACCACTGCACATCACCGCCGAGGTCGCTGATGATGAGTGTGATAGAATGATTCAGAGGTCCGTGCACGACTATTCTGGGCCGGTACTTAACCAACGAGCTCTCTAATTCCACTCCTCTGAGTCAGCCTCGAATGATGTGTGCGTCTTAGTCCCTTCAGAATTCATGCGAATAATTCGCGAATTCAGATTTCCTAATTTGCATACTCGCCTGCATCTATCACGGAACCGTACTACCCAGTGCCAGTGCTTTGCCATGTCTGCCAACGCAACCAAGCAGCCCGCCGCGGGCAAGAATGCGAAAGATCAGCCTGTGGAGAAGAAGGAGTTGAAGATACTCATGCTCCATGGTAAATCTCCCACTCACCCTCAGCCGTCACGATATAGAATTTACTGACATCTCGCAACAAAGGCTACGCCCAGACCGGCCCTCTCTTCCGGTCCAAGACGGGCGCAATGTCCAAGCTGATAGCTAAGGCTCTGCCCGACGTGAACGCGTCGCGAATCTACCCGACCGGCCCACAACGGCTGCAGCCCTCGGACATTCCGGGCTTCCAGCCACGCGAGGGCGCTGAGGGCGAGGAGATCCCCGAGACGTTTGGGTGGTTCTATCACGACGAGGAGGCAGGCCCCTACCGCGGCTTCGCAGTGGGCATGCGCGCCATCGCTGACGCCATCGAGGAGGCCGGGGGAGTCGACGGCGTCCTTGCGTTTAGCCAGGGCGCTGCGGTCGCCGCTCTCGTGGCGGCCGCCATGGAGTCTGACCGTGCACTGCCCGAGGACCCGGAGCAGCGGGAGTGGGTGCTGCGGCTGCGCGAGGCGAATGGTGGCAAGCCGTTGAGATTCTGCGTCCTGTACTCGGGCTTCATCGCGCGGCCCGGGGCGGGGCTCGGATGGCTGTACGAGGGGCGCATCAAGACGCCGACGTGCCATTTCTTTGGGAGCCTGGACACGGTCGTGGCCGAGGAGAGGTGCAGGGCCCTTGCGGACCTCTGCGTCGAGCCTGAGGTCTTTGTGCACCCTGGTGGTCACCACGTGCCGGTGAGGAAAGAGTGGGTGGCTCCGTTGACTGGTTTCCTCAGACACGTGCTTGAAAAGGAGGAGGCGGCGGCGGCGAGTGCGACATCTTGATGCCGGCCTGGGATGACCTCTACGGACGGCTGTGCCTAATCCAGCACATTACAGTGCGTGAAGAGCAGCCTCAACCGATCTTTCCTTACAATGCGAAGACGGTCACATCCTTCTTCTCAGAATGTGTGCCATCACAAGCAGAGGATGGTTTAGGTCGAAATTATAAACAGCACAGATAGAATGGTATACGGATAGAGACCTAGGTAAATAGATAGATAGATAGATTATTAGACAATACCCAGACGACAGAACTTGTTCTGTCAAACATGACTGGTCATCAGCCAAGCTGGTAGAACATGACTTTGCTGATTCCAATGGCCTCCACGCCGGCAGTCTTGCCATCCATGCAATGTTAGCATAAAGTCCAGTCATTTTCAATACTACCTGCGCGGCACACGCGCCGAAAGAGGGACAAAACAGGGAAACAGATTTGTCGGACCGATAACGTATGATGTGCTGTTTCCCCACGACAATCATTTTTTGATAATTTTGTTCGCTTTCTTAATACTAGTTTCAGGCAAGCTGAAGGATTTCCCATCTGTTACTCATCAGCCTCCATGTATTGAGTCTAAACGTAAGCCGTCCAAGGAATCCAAATCAGTATCACATCAAGGATAGTGGGACACGTCCCGAGTCATTCAGTCAGCCTTTCGGTCAACCAAATGGCTTAATGCGACATACCCAAGCATCACTCGATAAGAGGCGCGCGTGTAATGGCTTTCCCCCAGTTTTGAAGGTTTAGCGATGATTTTTGACTGCCAGAAAATCTTACGACCCACGTCATTGGGACGAAATAGAAAGTCCGGCAAGTCAGCCTAGTGTAGCGCGGTTCCAACAAGAACAAAGCCCGTTGGCACTACACCAGGTTGCGTGTACTCGAGCGGCTCGCCCGAAAGGGCCGCCCGGGCGCTTCTTGCGGCCTGATCCGTCCACCGGGACCGAGGCGGGCACGCCCTGGTCTGTCTTGAGGCAGATTCAAGCCCCAATCGGCATATAACTCGCGGCAGTCTCGACGACACAACTGGTCCTGTCGTGTGCAAGTTGGCATGAATGCACTTTGGCACAGACGCCTAGTCTCGCATAAGCAGTGAACGTGTGCTACACCGTCTTGCAGTCCGCACTGGACAAGATTGACTTAACTCGGTCGCGGCCGCAGAGTCGCATCGTCACATCTGCCGGCTGACACGGATTTTGGGAAATTTATTGCGGCACCTAAAGAAGCCTGTGGTGTTGCGAAAAGACAACAGGATAGGTTCCATAACTACAAAGCTCGTATCCTTCACGAGCTTCTCCAGGAAGGCTGAGTAGGCGCACTCTCGGCTGCCGGGCCACAACAAGCCAAGCACAACTAGTGTTCTTTCAGACGAACCTAAACACACATACGAGCGTACCAGAGTGCCTCTGTTGGAAACGGCAATGGGCAAGATATGCACCTTCCCACGGGCAACGGAGCCCCGGTGCGGATAATTGCTCCTCCGTGTCGATATGTTTTAGACCGCAGCAAATCTTCCCGGACGTCCTCCTTCAGCTGATAGAGCAACATGAGCCGATACACTCTCACGTGAAGATTCGCCCAAATAATATCGCGTACATGAGCTGAAAGATGGGGCGGGTATGAAGTAAGCCTCGGTGTCAAAGCGCAAGTCCTGATGGGAAACCTGGTTCGGAGTTTAAAAGGGTGACAGTAAATATCATTGGACGTGTAGTAGAGACGTCAGAAAAAAGCAGCGTCCACCATTGGGCCATGCGAAACTCTCAGCATCTGACCGAACCACAGGGGACACAGGTGAGGAAGAGGCTTTTCCCCCGGTCGGCTGGCACCGAACGGAGGCGAGACTCGCTCGGATGTGTCACAGATCAAGACATTTGCCTCCTGATAGACACGAGGTGGCTGTTGATATAGTTGGCAGGACGCAGAATGCTCACAGGCCCCGATGGGCTGACATTGTTTCTTGGCGACGCAGTGATTGATACCAGACCGGATGGCCCGACTTGACTGGCCTCGCCTTCAACGGTCGCAGGCGCCCCTGCATAATGTGCACAGTAATAAGCGAAGCGTCCGTCACGTCACAGCTCAGCCCCCCGGGTTGGGAACCTTAACGAGGGTTCGTCTGGCATCAAAAAAACCCTCGGAGTATAATAAAATAACGAAAAAGGCAAAAGAAAGGTTCCGCAGGACCAATGGCGGAGGAGAGCACGAGAGTGGTTCGCGATGCGGAAAGATCTTGGGTAGGGCAAGGGCGGTTCGGGAACCCTTGGCCGGTCAGACATTAGCCGGGGGTGTCGCAGTCTGGTTCTAACTTCTGGCGCCCTGTTCGAACCTTTGGACCGCGGGGACTTCGGAAGGCCGTCCCAGAGGGGTGGGACATTCCGGGGCCACTACACCCTGACCCCTGAATTTATCGAATTCAGTAACTTCCGAAGCATTAGCAAGAAATCCCCTACCCACGTTCTAACAAATCATATAGTAATTTTAAGCCTTAATAGTTAGTATATAGTAATAAAATTAGTACCTACTTATATAGTAAAAATAACTAGTATTTAAAAATTATTTAATTATAGGGTTATATTTTAGTATATCCCTTATTTACTTTAATTACTACCTTTATTTACCTTAATATACTTATAATAAAGTACTTAAGTATATTAAAAAAAACTACTTTTTAAGCTAATTTAGCTACTTTTTATAAATTTTTATTTATTAACTATATTAAATATTATCTTTTAATTTATATCTTTATTTAAGCTTAAATATATTTAATAAAATTAAAATCTAATAAATAAGAAGGCTAAATAATAATATAAATTTTATAAAAATACTTTATTATATATACCTTTATTAACTTTAAAGTATATACTAAAATATTATTTTATTATATTATATAAAAAGATATTATTTTTTAAAAGACTTATAATAAAAATAATATTCTTTATTAGTATAAAGCTAAATTAATTTTATTTTACTTTTTTTTTTAAATTAAAAAGAATCTTTTTATTATACTAATAAAATAAACCTAAAATATTTAACTATAAGGCTTAAATTAAATAGCTATAAATTCTTAAGTATTCTTACTAAGCCTAATAATTACTTATTATTACTTAAAATAAAAACTATTAATTTAGGTTTTATTAAATTAAATTTAAATTATTTAATTAAAGAATAATAAGTAAAATTATTAAAAAGTAAATTTAAAATAAGTTTATTTTATTTTAGCTATAAATAATAAGCTAATAAGCTAAATTATATATTAAAAGTTAGTATTATATATTATATTATATAATATATAGCTACTATAAGTAATTAGTATTAGGCTAACTTTATAAAGAACTATATATATAAGTAAGTATTTAGTTTTTTTAAAAGTATTAATAATAATAGTAAGAAAATTAATAATATTATAAGATATAATAAAAAAGTACTTATAATACTAATAAGGTATATTAATAATAAGAATATATTAAACTTAAGCTAGAATTAATTCTATATATTAAGTAATAATAATAGTATTCTAATTAGTAATATTATATAAGATCTAAATAATAAATCTTTTAGTATTTATAGTATTAATAGTATACTAATAAGGGTATAATATATTATAAGTAATATTAAAAAGATAATATAATTTAATTATTTTAGTTTTAAATAAAGACTTATTATTATTAATTATAATAAGGTTCTTATAAGTATCTTTTTATTTTTATAAAATTAAAGATAATTAAAAGATATAGTAAGAAATATATAAAGTATTTTAAAAAGCCTTATATTACTTAATTATTTAATAAATAAGTTAACTTTAAGTATATAAGAAAAAAAGATTATTAAAGATAAGTAGGCTTAAAGG
>JACBFG010000029.1:0-13673 GCA_013435955.1 Diaporthe sp. HANT25 | reverse complement strand
TAAGTAAATAAATAAAATTAATATATATTAGTAATAAGTAAAAAGCTTAATTATAATTAGTAAACTAAAGGTTACTATAATATAAAAGCTAATAAGAGTACTAAAATACTTAGCCTAGCTAAATTAACTACTAGTTTTATAATATTCTTTTTTAATTACTTATTAATACTTTTATTATTATTATTAAACTTATTATTATTAATAAAGGTATTAATACTATATTAAATAATATTAAAATAAAAGAAAAAGACTATTAAGGTAGTTAGAATTATTAAGTAATTATTAATAATATTTTAAAAAATTATATATATTATTATAATTATATAATTATATAAAAGGAAATTAAAAATAATAAAATAAGTTTAAAATAAAAAAAGGCTTAATTTAAGTACTTTTTTAATCTTACTTTTATTATAAAACCTTAAGCTTTTTATAAATAGTTATTATTATTATTAGTAATAATAAGAATATTACTAATTAGCTCTTAAGAGTATTTTTTAACTATTTAATTAAAAAAAAAGCTAAAGTAATTAATAAAAATATTATAGTACTTTTAAGTAGCTAAAAAAGTATTATATAATTATTTAATAATACTTAATTAGCTAATTAAAATTTAATAACTTTTAAATATTATAATAATAAAAAAGTACTAATTAAGAGTATAATTATTAATTTAAAGTAATAAAAAGGGCTTTTTTTATTATTACTTACTTTTTTTTAACTTTTTTAATTATAAAAGTATTATATTATTTATTATTATAGCTTATAACTTATTCTTTACTATTTAATTATAACTAATAATTAAAAATAATACTTATTACTATATAGTTTAATAAAAAGAATTACTCTTATAGTTAAAAAGTTATTAAAAGAGTTTTTTTAGTATTTAAAAAGTTATATATATTATTAAATAATTAGTATTAATAATAAATTTAAGTTAGTATTAAGTTTAATTAGTTTTAATAAAGATTTAAATAACTAAAGTATTTAAATATAAAGCTAATAAATTTAATATAAGTTTATTTTTTAATTAATTATTATACTAGTTAATTAAAAAGTTAGTTAAAAAAATTAATAAAAAAAATTAAAAAAAGAATTATTAATAAATTACTTAAAAAAATATTATACTTATTAAATTTAGTTAAAAAAAAGTATTAATAAAAATATTTAAAAATAATAATTATAAATATTAATTTAAAATAACTATATAATAATATATTATAGTATTATAAATAAAAATTACTAATTATTATATAATAAAGGATAGAAAAATTAGTTAATAAGTTTTATAATAGCTAAGTAGCTAAGTAATAGGGGCTTAAGTACTATAATATAACCCTTAACTTTAAAAATAATAAAAGAAGATAAGGGGTAATAATAGTAAGGTATTTAGGGCTTAAAAGTATTAAAAAATACTTTAATAGGGTCTTTACTATTATTAAATATATTTAAAAAAGGGTAAATAAGGGCTTCTAATTAGTTAGAATAGTGTTATAT
Organism: Diaporthe sp. HANT25; assembly: GCA_013435955.1. Taxonomy (NCBI): domain Eukaryota; kingdom Fungi; phylum Ascomycota; class Sordariomycetes; order Diaporthales; family Diaporthaceae; genus Diaporthe; species Diaporthe sp. HANT25. The sequence goes on along the minus strand of JACBFG010000029.1, from coordinate 12,176 downwards.
TGCTTGTGGGGGTTGTACTGATATAGATAAAAGTTAAGGGTTAATACTGTACGGTCTAAAGAAGCCTAGGATAGGCCATGCCCATGTGGGGCCTAGATCTGTGAGATGGCCGCCGCCGCCGCCAGGGGTGTGGCCACATGGGTGTTGGCGTGGTAAAGTGGCAGCGGCCGGGATTGCCGCAATGTCACCTGGGCACCCGGTAGCGTGTTACTTGCTTGGGTACTGTGCGAGGGGCCCGCACAGAGAGGCAAGGTGCGAGGTGGAACGCAACACACACACCAGCTCCAGCCTCACAGACAGCACAGCACACTCCTTGGGTTGGTGCTCAAACGGTTCGTCTCCCTCCCGAACTGGCCCGGCGTGGGCCGGAACACACCATCATCCAGAGTCTGGCACGGTCGAGGCCTCTAGTATTTCTGTATACCCAGGACTTAGTGGCTGCTGTCCTACCGAGTTTGGGAGTCTCTGGATGAGACATTGGATTGGAGAAATGGAGCTCCACTGAGCTCGCTTTCATCATCAAATCAGTCCGACCATCTTCTTGAATCCGAGGCCTGGTTGGGAGTGTGCCGGGGTGAAGAGAGGGCCGGGGAGGCACGTCAGGCAGTAGCTGGGCATTGGCAGGTGGATAGCACATATGCATGCATGGCCGCGGTAGGGCCAAGCGGGCCTTTTAAGCCAGAGACCCCTTCCCAGATCGGAAAGCGAGCACATAGTCTGGTCTAGTCAGTCTGGTAGTGTAATAATGCGAAAATGGAGAGCCCGGGGTTTTGGACACGGGCCCGGCATGTTTGATGGTGATGACCTCAGCATTAGTCCACTTAGTAAACAGTTTTGAGACCAGGACGGAGATGGAGCTCGACCGAGAGACCCGCAATGGGCTCCTCTTTCTGTCCGGATTGAGCCCGACCGGGTGCAGAGGAGTGGTTTATGACCGGTAGCATGATCAGCGGGGTGTCAGCCTTTGCCCAGCCGGTGGGGGCAAGGTTTGTCGACCCGACGTGCGAAAGGCCGCGGGATGTTCTGCCAAAACACCAGGGGCATGGAGCGAGAAGTTTATCGCGGTGATTCAGGTGATGAGCAAGACATGGGCTGTGATGATTTATCTCCGCGGGAAGGTTGAGCCCAAGGTCAGATCTCAAGTTGAAGGTGAGGGCACCGTGCGAGCGTGGGATGGACATGATCTGTGTGCTTTGTGCTTCGTAGCTCAAGTCGGATCCTCGCATGGTCAGTCAGCACACAAGGGGCAGGGAGGATTGTTGGCCCCCTCGGGACATTGCCATTCCACAAGGACAAGGTTCAGCTGATGACTGGTGCGGCAAGTTGTTGGCCACGACGAAGGAAAAAAAACACGAAAAAACAAAAGCTCATGAGGAAGCGAGAGGCAGGTTGGGAGATGCATGTCGACTTTGGTCTGAGACCTGGCGAATCAGACGGGGTGGGAAAGGAGTAGGCGCTCGCAAGATGGTCCGGATGGACTGACTGCCAGTCTGCCTGTCTGGCTGAGAGAGTGGGTGACTGACTGATTGATTGGTTAGCGAACCGATAGATAGACTGATTGAGTGAGTGATTGATTAATTGCTTGCTTGATTAATTGACTCTATCGTGATGGGGTTTGGACGGCGCCTCGACTCATGAGACCGGGCAACCTCCTGCACCTGCAATCCCGCATCCACCTGACTGCTGCTTACTGCTGGGTGCTGGGTGCTGGGTCGGACAGTCAGTCAGTCAGTCACTAAGTCATCAAGTCGATGAACTGCGTCAGTAGTTAGTTGCCCAGCCGTCAGTCGCCCAGGCTAGAAACACAGAGTGGTGTGTGAGTGGTGGCTCGGGTGAGTTTTGGCAGTGAGATCCGTCCATACGGATACTCCCCCCCTTCTCCGATCTGCCTGCACGCCTGCGCAATCCGCAAATCGTCTGGCGCGCCAGTCCAACAAGTTCCCGAGAGGAGGGAGGGGGGGCCTGGAGCACTGGAGCACAGGAGCACAGGAGCACAGGAGCAGAAGTGTCCTGGAACACACAGACTCATACACCCTGACACCCCCAACCCCAGCTGGTGCAGTTACCTTGCCAATCCTGGAACTTTGCAGTTGCCATCCGCCGCTCGGGAAGGTCCAAAGGTCCAAACAGCCAACCAACGCTGTCCGGTGCCAAGCTTACCCAATTTACCCCCATGTAACCTCAGGCCGACGACGACCTGCCAACCTCAGACGACCGAACGACCGCCTGTCTATCTATCTGACCCTCCTACCGTCTACTATCTCGAGCCTCATCCTCCTTGCCACACCCGGGCCTTCCATTTCGGGCTGCTGCTTGCGTCTTTTCCAACCTTTTCTCTAATCCTGCGGCTCTGTGCATTCCCTCCTGAGAACAACACTGCCACCAGACCAGCGCTTCGCCTCGCCTCGCCCTGCCCTCGCGATCGCACTCGGCACTTGGCACTCGGAAACCTCCTCGAGCACAACCGACCAGCAGCGCTAGACCCAACACGAGACATCCCAACGGTCGTCGTCGTCAATCTGGTCTCCCTCCTCGGGCCACCCTTCCTAACCCCCCAACCCCACCTGGCCCGTCCTGCCGTCGACCAGACTCCATCTCGATGGCGCACCTACGCCTCTCATAGCGATGTCCTCACGACCCCCGATGGGCGTGCCACAGCGACAGCCTCCCTCGAGATCCCTTAGCGGCTCGAGCTCCCTGTCGCAACGGCCTGCCCATCAGCGTACTCTCTCGTCCCAGTACATACCCTCCTCCCCCATACGCAACAATAACGCCAGCAGCACCAGCAGCAACAACAACATCTCCGCAGACTTCTCTGCAGATGCGAGCAGTCAGAACAGCAATGCCACCCAAACACAATACGGCACCCCGCGGAGGGGCGGCTCGCGCCTCAGACTGGAGCTGTCCAACCAGGGCATAGCACACTCCGGCTTCATCGAATCCCCCACCAGCGCCGGCCCCCTCGACCCCTTCAAGTCCTTTGCCTCCTCGCGACCTGCCGCCCCGAGCATGTCCGGCGATGTCTCCGACCTGGGCGATATGAGCAGTCCCCAGACCTCCAGGGGTGCTCCCACCGCAGACAACGACAACAATCCGCTTCCCATGCCGAGGCGCCGCACCCGATTCGTCGTCCCCGATGCGAGGAAGGATGTCGCCGCGCCGGCCCCAGCCCCGGTGAAAAAGGATGTCCGCCCAAAAGCATATACTGTCGAGGTCCCACCAGCCGCGCCCCGATATCTCGTGCTCAACGCCTCGGGCAAGTCCGATTCTTCGTCGAGGACCGGGGCCACGAATGCGCCCCCGACCGCACACGCAGATTTTAACCCTTGGACCGGCGACGGTCCTGAAGACCACTTTACCCAGACTTTTATACAAACCGGATTCTTCGACAAGGCCCCCGTGGCTCAGGTCGAAACTTCGTCAGCAAAGGGCGCTATTTTCCCCAGTCTGAAACATAAGAGCGGACTGTACGCCCTATCCACCGTTTTCACCGGCATTCTCGGGTCAAGGCGACACAACGGCCAGATCAACTCTGCCTCAACCTTCAAGCCACCCCCGCGAGTGACCGTCACGGATACGAAGAGGGAGGGCTGGCTGAGGGATCTTGCCAACCCGACCACATCGCTTCGACGATTAAGCCGGACAATCCCACATGGCATCAGGGGGAAAGGCCTCCTGGAGCAGTGCCTCAACAAGAACATCCCAACAGACCGTGCTGTCTGGTTGGCCAAGTCTGTGGGCGCCAATGAAGTCAGAGCTTTCAAACGCAAGGGCGTCAACGGCGCCGTCGTCATGGGCGGAGAGGCGAAGTGGGTGCGAGACTGGACCATGTTTGTCGAACAATTCGTCGATGGTGTTGTGTCTTCATTCGAGGATGCCGAGTGGAAAACCAAAGTCAACTACGCGTAAGTGTATTCCCTTTTCATGTGTGCCATGTGCGTACTGACGCCCTCTAGACTCCGTCTTGCCACACATTTATACGCCGAGCACCTACTAGACCGTGAGCATTACATGGAATGGCTGGTCTCTGGACTGGAGACTTGCTCTCAGGCGAAATTGCCCATGTGGCTCTTGGTCACACAAATATACTGGAAAGACCTTTTGAGGCTGAGGAAATATGGTCGGCGCCTTGTAGTCGCCCTGCTCAACCAGAACACGACCGTGAGATTGAATCATGCATAGATGAGAGACCTGAGGCGTTGCTGACCAACAGAACAGATTCAAACTCACCCCGATCATGACATCCTAGCTCCATTATCGTCAAGAATAGCAATCCTGCTTAAGACACTGATGGTAACGAGCGCCACCAACTTCATTTCCCCGTCGGCATGGGCCAAACACCGCGACGGCCTGTCTTCAATCTTGCCTGCGGATGACGAGATGGTTCAAGCAGCATACAGATCAATACACGCCCGCAACGAGCAGCTTGTGTCTAGCGTACGAGCGCCTCCAGCAACACGGCACGTGATTGTCAAAATGCTCGATGGGACTCTTCAGTCGCCGATGCCAGATGACCTACCCGCAAAATGCTGGAACATGTCGAGAGATCAGGGCACCTTAGTCAGAACAACCCTGGAGTGGTCGACCTCGATACATCGTCCTGGGTTGGCCAGGATCTATGTTGCATGCCGCCTTCTGTCCACGTGGGCGACTTTTGGGTTGGACACAACAGCTGCGATTCTGGACTTCATGAACACTGACTCACTAGAGGAGCTGGAACGCAAAACTTCGTTGTACCACTTGGTCTCTGAGCTGGTTTACTCTGGCTCTTTTGACCCTCTTATATATGTGCAGTGGCTAATAGCTCGCGGCGGGCTGCACGATTCGGACAGCGTCACGAGAGACGGACCGGCCAGCAGCCGACTGTTGGTGGAGCTACCGCTCCACGCCCTCTCCCCGTCACTGAGCAGTATGCGCTCCAACATGCTGGGGAGGGCATCCTACAGCGTCGAAGACGAAGCAAAGGATCAAGAGATGGCCATCAATTGTATCAAAGGCAGTCTAGGACTGCACTGGACTCCCGCGCCGAAAAATTGCGCTATTCCCCTCGGCAAACTCTGCAAGAGGGTCAGTTTGAGCAGCCGGTCCTTGAAGGTCGAGATTGGTCAGTTCATCCGACGGACCTTCGTCCACGGGGTAACTCAGGGCCAGCTAGCTGGGAAAGAGGGCCTTCAGCTTCCTTGTTCAACATTCAATGGTGTGAGATCCATCCTGGAAGCTGCGGAAGATTTCCAAACCCTTGCCGATCTTCTGAAGACAACGACAGGCTTCCACGATGCTGACATCCTATCCTCATCCGCTGATACGCTCAACCTGCATCTCCCAGTCTTTGGCGCTCTCAGTGTTGCGAAGAGCCTGTTTGACAACCTCTTGGGGAGGCTTGAAAACATCAAGCAGATCCAAGGTCTTGCAGGGATGCGTCCTCTACTGACCTCGATGGCCATGCTAGCGCCGCGGATACCAGGGCAAGAAGCGCTCGTCAACTACCTCAACGAGACCATCCGCAACGATCGGAGCAGTGCGGTCGACGCGTCGTCCCCCGTCAGCGACAACATGGCCGCCCGAATCCAGGATGAGGAAGGGGAGCTTCTGGATGAGATCGAGAAGAGGCTTGCGAACAAGACAAGCATGGATCGCACCACAATGAACAGCTTCCTGAACAAGATTATCCCTAAGGTTCAGGCTTGTTGGGGCATGGTGGATGAGAGGCTACGAGCCTACAGCTCCCTTCTCACAAGGCTTCGACATTTTGACACGCAGCATTTCGACTCCTTCATGACCAAGTGGGTCCTGGGCATCCGCAATCCCCAGACCCGGCCACCGCTCGCCCGCATATTTCCCCTCATGATTAGCGTGGGATGTCTCAACCTCTCGATAGTCCTCACCACGACCGGAGACGCTGCATCTGCCACTGGGAGTCCTCACCCCGCTGGCAAAACCGCTGGACCCCCGTCGACATACGTCCAGGAGGTGCTAGAGATGCTGACTACGCAGCCGACGTCGAAAGATCTGTTGACGCCGGAGGAGACGTATCGGTTTAAGATATTACAAAATCAGGCACCCAAGGCTCACCTCAAGGAACTAGTGGCTCTGGTGCGCAATGCTTTGGCGGAATTCTGTGCTTTTCAGGCTCGAGGAGGGCCCGGAACAGCTCCATTGGCCGATAGTCGTGCCCAGAACCGCCTCATCTGCTTCCTCAGGACGCTTGTACTCTCTGATCAAGCTGTTGTGCCCAAAATCTTGCCTGTGAAAACAGCCGATCCCGCGGTGGTTCAGATGATGGACGATATAGCAACACGGCTTCTATTACCGCACGGTATCCAGGGAACTCAGGTTACTTTCGACCAGGTGCTTGGGCTTGCGAATGAGCTTACTTTGCCATTCTGCCAACTGAAGCTGTCTCAGGGGTTCGGATCCAACGACAATGTCTCCGGAACCACCGGCCAAGACCGGCAAGCCAGCCAGCTTGAGATTTTCGCGAAAGCCATGGACAACGCCATCGATGCACGCAACATCACCTGGACGGGGATGCTTCCTACTCTCAGTCCTGAGATCACTCAACATCTTCTTACCCGCGCACAGACTCGCTTCTTTGACCTACTTCCCTCAAAGGATCGGCCCCAGCCCCCTGATGGTAGCGTGGCTATGGCAGAGAGCCTGCTCTCTGTGATCGATACAATTGGCCGCGGCGGTTTGATGGGTTCTCGGTCTCCGCTGCAGCTTGCTTCAGCTACAGTCGACCGGCTGGCCGAAATGTGGGAGCTACTAGCGTTGCCATCGGAAACGGATGTCAAAGCCACTATCCTCGTCAACTGGCTCCCACTCATGTTGTCATATCTGACACTTCAAGCGCATGCCCACGACACTACTAACAAGGCATCGAATGAGGTTCGCGGGCGCGCGTTGCTTGTCTTGTCCGGAATCATACAGGAGCTTGACGGTCTCGTATCGCTTGCTACCTGCGATCCGCGGATACCGTCGAACCAAACCGTTTACCTGATCCACCGTGTATTCGATGTCGCCCTCCTTCTGGTCGACACTTTATCAGACGAGATACGCCAGCAATGCGTTCGCATCCTGCGTGAAGCACTGTCGGACTCACGACTTAGGTACATATTCAGTTCCACCCCGGCGCCACTCGACAATCTTATGCTATCCCACAAGGACAAGCCGGCCCCTTCCCAGCAGACGCAGAGTCAGAGTACTCAGGGCAGCCAGCAAGGACAGCAGCAACGGCCGCGCGGTGCTGGGTTCCTTGGTGTCGGCGCAGCTGGTGGCAACATCTGGGGCAATGCTGTTGGCCCAGGTAGCCAGGGGCAGGAGAAACTAAGCGCGTTCACCTTCAAGAGATGGGAAATCCTGAACGAGCCCACTTCCAACGTGGGAGAGAACAACACAAGCTTGAGCTTGACACTTTTCGAAGCTATCAAACTGCACTGAGAAATACGTCAATTGAAGAGGAGGAGTGGGTCGGCTACATATTAGATGGAAGGCACATAAGGGCGTGCCGTACATGTTGAATTTTTGACATTCCAAACGCACGCGTGCATATATACTGTCGTTCATGAACTTACGGCGTCATGATGATTTCCGATCATTTTTCTCATTTGTTTGTTTGGGAGGGAACGGGGGGATAAGTCGGGTGTGACGGGTGCATATAGCAGCATTACGGGGCGGATGGGATCATCGATTAACTTACTTCATATGCGTTGGATGCATTCTCCTTTGTAACATAGGCCACGCAGGCGGGCACACTTCTGATGTGCTAACGACCTCCCTGCTGATGGACCTGGGCGTTTTGTCATCTGGGTCTGATTATTTATTTTCTACTTCTCCTAGTTCATTGCTGGGTTTCAGTCCACCATGGTATTTCATAATCTGATGGAGGAGGAGAAAGACTTGAATATCATGATAAGAATCATCCTTTACTGGCGGTACATGTGATACAGCTTGGCCATGGACAGCGCCTGATTTCACGGAATCTACGCCCAGGATCGCTCAGGACAGACTCCCTCGGGCATAGGGCGAGGTTTGAGCTCGAGCTGGTGGCTATGGAGAGCACCGCGGAGAGAATATGCTGTTTTTGAAAGGCATTCTATAGATGGGAATGCATATTGCGTCGGATGACGTGTTAAACCACTTCTCAAAGTTGTCTTCAATCTCCTGTCATTACTCCTCCCATGTGCGTGTCATGTTGTGGCAGTGTTCGGAAATTCAGTCAGGTGATCTGTATTTTGCGTAAAGGATGCCAAAAAAGAAGACTTTCTAAACAAATGAATATGCATTACTGCTAAGGATCGTGATATTGAGTAAATAAAAGAGAATGTCTGCTTATAGCCAACCTGCAAGGACCCGGTTGTATTAAATGGAGACATACAATACTCTTCTATGGGACACCATTCCCTTTCTAATGACCAAGCTGAGGGCGTACTTCCCCCCATTTCCAGTCTCCAGCTGGCATGCTCTCCTCACTGGCATGTCATGAGCAGATTGGAGGCCAGGAAGCCACATGCACCGTTGTTGGTGTCAGCGGCGATCTTTGAACTGCGTCAGCATGTGTTTGTCTCAAGCAGAACTCAAGGGGTCTGAGGTTTTACGTACGTTGATGAAGCCGCCGTCTCCGTTTCCCTTGAACTCGCCGCCGCTCTTGAGGTAGAAGCAGTCATAGCTAGGTAGCGCATTCACCAGTCAGCATTATCAGTAACTAGCAACAAGCGAGGACTCAGACTCGGAAGGAAGTGAAGGGGGAAGGGGGCGCTGGAGTTGACTTACTCGGACTTGAGCTTGCCAGACGTGACTTCGAGGCTGACGATGTCGCTCCTCAGGGCCGGGTCATTGACCATGTACCCCATGTTGTAGCACACGGCGCCCTTGAAGGACGGGTCGGCCTTGTAGTTGGTCGCCATGCGGGCCACGGCGTCCTGGGTGAACTGCTCGCGGACCTGTTATGCCGTTAGAAGATAGTTCGTCGCCGGATTTCCAACACACAGGCGCAGAGGAGGATAGTAAATGCTTACTTTATCCCATGACGAGGTATCCTTGATCAGGCCCTTGAGGGTATTCAAGCCCTCAGTGGTTGCCCACCCAGCAGCAGCTGAAGTGACACCAGTGATGATAGAGATCGTGATGGGATCCAGACGCTTCTCGATCTGGCCGGAGGTCGAGGTTTCGCTCTGGTCGACTGGTGCGGCAGTGGCAGCTAGGGCAAAGGTGGCGGCGATGAAGAAACGCATTTTGAGTATGAATTAGGTTGGATTGTGTTGTAAATGTGCTATTATAGCGAGATTTCTCGAGGGAGTGCTTGACTGGTAAAGAAGCAATAGAGAGACTGTGCTTTGGTGCTTGGTGCTTGGTGCTGAAGGCTGAAGGCTGAGGATGGTGCTGATGATGCTCAGCTTGAAAGGATACAATCAGGCTGGCGACAGCCCTTTATATATGCCTACAGACATAGCTGGTGAGAGGCCTCTTTGGTGTTGAGATACGTCTATGACTGGCAAGTTCATGATAATTTGCCGTCGAGCTGAATTGGGAACATTGTTTAACCGTTGGCAAACGCCGAAGACTTATCCTACATATTCTCAACGGCCAATCGCAGACTGCGAAATAGATTGACAGCTAGAAAGTCCAGATGAGAATGTCTTCCGGCAGTTGGTTCGCCCATGTTCCGACTCATTTGCAGTGCTAGATCTTGCAGAGGCCTAGAAACATTGGATTATTCGCCGTTGATTCCATAGCCCGGGAGCATGCAGCTTCAGCCTCGCTCGAAATATTTTTATCAGACAACGGTTCAGGCCGCCCACTTGTCCAAAGCTTAATCCGCCGCCCCTGTGCGCAGCGCCCCGGGGAATTTTGGACGATCTATGTCCACATAGATTCATCGTTCACGGGAGGCCTTTTAGCTTCCGCTCCCGTCGCCTCGGGAGCCAATCGCTCTGTAGCGCTTCATCCCCACACACCAAACACATGTTTACACGCTCCCTGCATGTTGTAGCACTTGCTTAACCTTAATTCCTCAGCCGCTCGCCCTTCCTGCTATTGAGCGCCTGGATCAACATATGACTGTCGCATATCGGCTCAGGGTCTGGACCACATCGTAGCATGATGGTCGAGTCAGTTGAGGCTGCATGTCGCTGCGGCGCCGGCAAATTGCTTTGCCTCCCTCGCTTGCCAAAGACCACGGAAATACTCCTAGCTTGGCCACAATTACAGATGTTGATTGCATGTAGAATCCACAACTACAGTGATTGGTGGACTAAACATATCAGTTATCATTGTATTTGAATGCGCTTCTGTAGGAGCATCAAGCACTTTCGCTGAGAATAGGAGCAGATGGTGACTTGATCAGGAGGCACGCCATAGGGCTCGGCTACCTCCTGACGAAGGGCCTCCATTTTGAATGGTACAACAGTGGCACATGGTACCCAGCCCGGTTGTATTTAGACTTTATCGTAAACAGCTTAGATAGATGACAGATCAGACTGTGTAGCATGCAGCAACGCCAGTGTCAAACAAAGCATATTAAGCGGAGACAGCCTTATATAAATCTTACCTCATCGTGAAGAAAAGGCAGCCTCCACGTCCCTATGTCCGTGCCCGCGCTTAAGTAGCCGAAGACCGTTTCGAATGCAGTTGCTTGGGCTGTTTCTGCCCCGGCCTAGCCGGGGCCAAGAACAGAAGCGAGGCTTAGTTAGACACCAGGATATCATCGGATGAAATGCATTGCCGCGAGGCACTTGTGCGGACAGCTGCGAGAAAACATATCAACATTGTCGAAATAAATTGGGAAAGAAACCAAGTAAGGATCAATGCCTCACAAGCTTATGCACCGAGAGAAGAGAGTGCAGAATGAATCAAGCGTTTGCTGAAAACAGTGCCCTGAGTGTCTTCATCTTGAAGATGTAAACTCTCATATCACAATTCCGAAGCATGGAATCCGGAAATAGAAGTTAGAAGAAGTGAGTGATAATATGCAAAAGTATGAAGCATTTTCACTTTTATATTTAGAATCCTAATACAACTAAAACCTAATAGAATTAAACTTCTTTGGCAAAGTGTGTTGTATTATTTTAGGATGAAATCGGATATTTGCAGAGCAAAAAAAGGATAGTACAGAGGTACATATTAGCCCCTAGTATACAAAATGCTTACCTACTAAAATTAGTATAAATAACTATTTTTAACTAGCTAGCTACTATAATAAACTATACTAATTACTACTATAATACTTATAAAAATATAATTATTCTTATTTACTTTAAGGCTCTAATTACTTAAATTTATAATAATTTAGTACTTATTTAGTTTATACTAATTATAATTATTATACTATTATTATAATATAAGAAATATAGAATCTAGCCTAATAAAAAGGATTTATTAGTTAATTAATAATTTATTAATATAGAAATTAGATATTTATAAAGCAAAAAAAGGATAATATAAAGGTATATATTAGCCCCTAGTATATAAAATACTTACTTACTAAAATTAGTATAAATAATTATTTTTAATTAGCTAGCTACTATAATAAACTATACTAATTATTACTATAATACTTATTAATATAATTATTCTTATTTACTTTAAGGCTTTAATTACTTAAATTTATAATAATTTAGTATTTATTTAGTTTATACTAACTATAATTATTATACTATTACTATAATATAAGAAATATAAGATTTAGCTTAATAAAAAGAGTTTATTAGTTAATTAATAATTTATTAATATAAGGGGGTAGTAGTATTAAGTTTAGTAGTAATAAGAGTTATACTAGGTATTAGTAGTTATAGCTATAAAAGGCATTAAGGGGTAGTATAATAAGGTTAAATAGCATATGCTAATTAGCTATAGGCATAGGGTCTTGCTTAGCAGAGTTGTGAATTTATATCCAGATACAAAATATAAATACAAATACAAATACAAATATAAAAAAAATATAAATATAAATATAAATATAAATATAAATATAAATATAAATATAAAATCTATATATAGATATAAATACAAATATAAATAAAAATATAAATATAAATATAAATACAAATATTATATTTATATATAGATACTATATTTATATTTATATTTATATCTAGATATAAATATAAATATAAATATAGTATTTATAATAATAATAATATTAAATAAGTAAATAAATAAGTAAGTAAATAAATAAA
>JACBFG010000027.1:180996-191059 GCA_013435955.1 Diaporthe sp. HANT25 | reverse complement strand
CCCTAACCCTAACCCTTATAAGAATATACTTATTAACTACTTTACTAGTAATCTATAGTTTAGTATATTCCCTACTATGCTATTTTTCTATATAGCTATATTATTATATAATATATTAAAACTAAAGATAAATATACTTTACTAGTACTTTATATCTTTCTTTAAGATATATCTTTATATTCTTATTATATTATTATTATTTTAATATAGTTTATACCTTATACTTAGCCTTACTACTAACTTACTCTATAATATTAGCTTAATAATAAACTATATTAATCTTAAGAAGTAGCTATTATTAAAATATTACTAATATTACTAATAAGTATTATAAGGATAAGATAAGAATATATTTATTAAGATATAAATCTAGCCTTAAGGAGAGATTATAGGGATCTATTTATACTACTCCTTAAAGAATAACTTAATATAGTTTAATGCTCTAAGGAGCATAGTTTATAGTCTTATAAATATACTATATAAATTAAATTTCCTAAATAAAAAAGATAAAATATAACTTTATTTACTACTATAATTATATAAGCTAGTAAAATAAGACTAATATACATAAATAATAAATATAAGTATATAAATATAAGATAACTAATAAATATAAATAATATTCTAAATAAGAGTTTTAAATATATTAAGTTAAATACTATACCTTAGTTATACTACTTCCTATAGTTATTAATTAAAGTAGCATATATAATAGCTCTAATACTTAGCTAATTATTTTACTAGTTTAAAAATTTTATAAAGCTTCTTTAAAGTTAATCTACTTTATAAGTAAATTATAAAATTATACTATTACTTATATTAAGTACTATCTCTTTAGGAAATAAGCTTAATAATTAAACTAGTCTTATATAGCTACTATACTAATATAATAATAACCTTAACCTTAAAAAGGTACTTAGTAAATCTTTATTAGGTTAATTAGTTACTAAAAGAAATAAACTAATTATTACTAAATAAATAATAAAAATAGGCTTTAATCNNATAGTTTACCCTAGCTTAATTCTTAATAAGCTTTTATAAATATACATTATATACTATAGCTTATTCCTATAGAAATTAATATAAGTATTATAAATAAAAGTAAAATACATTATAGTATAACCTTAGGGTTATCTTAGAATGCTTATATTATATATATTATTAAGACTAATCTAAGCTATCTAAATAGCTTTAAAGTAATAATATTAATAAATAACTATTACTAACTAAAATATAATTACTTAGTTTACTATAAGTATATTATACTATATTTATATTACTATAGCTTTAGGTTTTATATAAAAGTAATAAAAAGATATAAGTAAGTAAGTAAGTAAGTAAGTAAGCAAGCTAATAAATAAGATATTCTAGTTAAGAATTCTTAGTATTACCTAATTTATATATAAAAGAAGCTAATTATTTTATTAAAGGTACTAAATCTTTATTATCCTAAAAAGGAATATTTTTATTCTAATATTTATTATTAAGATACTTATATAAAGAGAATTTTTCCTTAAACCCTAACCCTATATAGTAAAACTTCCTTAATAGCTAAATCCCCCTAAGAGGACTAATCCTTTCTTTATACTAGTAGTCTATTATAAAGTAATATATAGTATCTTTAATATACCTTTATAATTTATTAGAGTAATAGGTAACTAAAAATACTATATCTTATTATAAAACTTAAAATAAGGTTATTAATACTAGTAGCTTAGAATAAATAAGCTTTATAATAATTATAATAAATAATCTTAAAAGGCATATATATTATAAAGCTAAACTATTAAGACTTAATAAATTTATAGTTACCTCTCTTAGTATTTATTATATTATAGGAAGTCTAGCATTAAGGATAAACTAATAATAACCTAGCCTAGAACTTTTAGTTTATAGGTCTATTACCTAATAAATTAATAAATACTATAATTATACTATCTTTAAATAGTCTTAGAAATAATTTATATTTTTAATTAATTTTATTATTAGTTTCCCTAGTACTTATAGTACCTCTTCCCTTTACTAAGCTTATATATCTAATTTAAAACCCATAGCATTAATTCTTTAAACTAAATCTATATATTCTATATACCTAACCCTATAATAGCAAATGCTCTTATAAGGAAGTATATAATAAGGTAAGATAAATACTTAGAATAAAGTTAAATTACTATTTTATCTTAATAAATATATTAATAATAGCAATATAACTAATATTATAATATACCTTTAAGGGCTAATAGTACTAAGTTATAGTAATATAGGCTTAGTTAGCTAAATAATATAATAACTATTTAAAGTTTTAAGCCCTACCTAGAATTACTTTTCCTCTACCTTAGACCTAAGACTATATTATAAATAAAAGCAAAGGTAGGGAGACTTTATTAAATACTTTCTAGTTAAACTAAGAATTAACTAAATAATACCTATAAATATTCTACTAATAAATTAATTTAAATATAATAAGCATAAATTATAACTCTATATAATTATATAACTTAAATAGCAAATTATATCTTATACTTAAGAAGAAATAAAAATAAGGCATTTATAGAATATTTATAAAAGCTACTAAGAAAAGAGCAATTAACTTTATAGTCTTAACTATTAAGTATATAATAAGAATTATTAATAGTAATAATAATATATAAATACTAAAGGATGTTATTAAAAGTATATAATAAAGATAGTGCCTACTACTTTATATAAAAATAATCTACTAATTATTATATAAAATAGTATTCTATTATAATTATAGCTTTAAATTCCTTTATAATAATAAATAGTAGCCCTAAAGCATATTTACTAATAATACTAAGGACATTAAGCCTAGTAATAAGTATCCTTTAAGTAGAATAGCTATTAATACTAATTCTAATAAGGCATAAGTAAATAAATTCTATATTAATTAAAATCATATATATTAACTTTTATACAAAGCTTACATACTAAATAAGATGCTTATACTAAATTTATTAAATAAGGATATACTATAATAAGGAAATTAATAATTAAGTTAATCTAATTTACTATAAGCATATATAGGAACTATTAAGTACCTAATGCTACTTATAAAGGTTAGTACTAATATACTATATAACTAATAATGCTAATAGTTATAAATAGTACTTAAGTTATACTATGCTTATAAAGCTATCCTTAATAATAATATTAATACTAAAGATAATTATCCTTAATATAATCTAATATTTATAGGGCTATATAGAATATCTAGAAAGATATATAGTAAGGTTATAAGGTATAAAAAGGCTTAAAAAGATATACTTAGGTACTAAATATAGGGTTTTACTACTAAGAAGATAGTCTTATTAATAAATAAGAGTAGGATAAATAAAGTAAGCAAAGCTAGGCTAAAAGCATATATACCCTTAGCTTATAAGTATAAAGATTAAAATAGTAAGTTTATTTAGATAAAAAGCCTAGCTTAGGTTATACTAATTTAGTTATAATTTTATTTAGATTATAAAGTATATAATATACCTTAAAAGAAGGCTAAGAGCTAAACCCTTAATTAAGAGAGCAAATAATAATAAGATCTAAATATAAGATTATCTAGTAATACTATAATAAAGTTAAGTTAATAAGCTTACTTAATAAATAAAAATTAGAAATATCTCCTTAAAGTATAAAATAAGCTATAAATATATTATTTAAATATTATACTAATTATCCTTTTCTAAACTACTATAATATTATAGTTAACTTAGTACCTTTTATTTATCTCTTTTTTCTTTATATATAGTATTAGTATTTCCTTCCTAGGTAAGTAATGACTTTTCTTTAATACTACTTTATAAGCTACTAGTATATAATAAGTTTAGTAAGACATCTTCTTAAATAACTTATATATATAAATTAAAAGATTAATATTATAGCTACTAACTCTAAGATAGTAGCCTACTATAGTTCTATATTATTAAATAAATATTAAATATTAAAGGTCTAGCATTAGTTTAAATTATAATAATAATAATTAGCTAAATTACTATAGCTTATAAATAATAGTTATAGGCTAAAGCTAAAAGGTATGCCCTATAAGATAAGAAATAAATAAAAAGTAAATTAGTAATATAAATATACTTATAATTTCCTTCTTAGGATAAAATAAGTACTAAAAGGTATAACCTCTTTATACTAACTAGTAGCCCTTACTAATAGCTATATACCTAGATAAAAGTTACCTATATATCTTTTAAAACAATACTACTAATTTACCTAAGTAAGTTTATTCTTTAGGAATAATTTATTTCTACTATTTACTACTTATTTATTCCTCCTAATATAGCATTAATAAACACAACCTCTTAGTACTTAACCCTATACTTAATAATTACTAGATCTTTAATAATATATAAAAAATAAAGCTACTTTTAGAAAAAAGGCTATAATTATACTACTAAAAGTTATTTACTATTACTAGATTATTATATATTACTATAAATATAGGTATAAATAATAGATTTATAAGGCCCTATAGGCAAACAAGGCTTACTACTCCTTTAATTAGTCTAATAAAGCTAATACTAATAGTATTAATAAAGGTTATAATCCTATATTCTATTTAATAGGCTTAGTTAAAGAAGTAGGCTAAAAAATTCTATGCTACCTTATTTAGCCTAAAAATAATAAAAGTTATTAAAAGATATATATTAGGAAGGCTAAGTACTATTATAAATACTATTTATTTAATAATATTAACTTCTTAACTAGAAATAAGGTTTACTAATAAGAATAGCTTTATAAATAATAATATATTACTCTATGCTTTATAACTTAAAAACTTATCCTAACTAAGACCTTATTATTACCTTCTTACCTCTTTAAATAATATAATATATAAACTTTATAATACTTAAGGTTTTTAATAATAAGGACTTTTTCTTTAACCTCCTCTTAAACTAGCCTAGCTAGCAAAGTTCTTTAAGCTTACCTAAGATTATTCTTTATTATAAAGTATATTTAGCTTTATAGCCTATACTAATAATAGTCTAATATAAGAGTAAGTTAAGAGTACTAAGGAGAGCTAAATAAGTATTATAATATTTAAGCAAGCTAATAAAATAAAAGCTAAAAGGATATAATACTATACTATAAATAAAAAGAGGCCTTAAGATAAGCTTACTTAAAAAGTAACTAGTTCTTAGTAATAAATAAAAGAAGCTTATTATAATAATAAGTAAATAAAAAAGGCTAAGAAGTAAGTATTTAGCTAATTTACCCTTAAATTACTATAATATATTTAATTCTTCTATAGTATAAATGCTTTATAAGATTATATAGTTTTAAGGAACTAATAAGCTCCTTATTCTATCTATATACTTTTCTTAGCTAGTTTAAGAGGTTACTACTAATACTATACTAGACCTTTAGTAGTAGTAAAAAGATCTACTATATATATAAGAAGCTTTTAAGGCATACCTTATTACTATATTTAATAATAAGTATACTTATAATAATATTAATATAGCTATATATAGGTTAATGCTACTTTAGTAACTTTAAATTATATATTATACTAAGGAAGAGTAATTATTATCTTAAAAGATATATAGCTTATAAAGACTTTAAGTAATAAGCTAGCTAAAAGTAGGGTTTTATAATTTAAAGTAGTATATCTTATAAATACTTATTATATTAATTAAGTATCTAGTATTTACTACTATAACTTTTATATAAATCTATATTTATAAATATAATTATATAATACTTAGGGTCCTATATATATTACCTTTATTAATAAGCATATTTATCTAGTATAGAATATAAAGTAATTTAATATACTAGATATAAATCTAGTTTAATAACCCTACTTTTCTAGATCTTATTATAATAAATCTATTCTACCCTAGTAAGTAAAGTATCCTTTTTATAGTAAAAGGTAATATCTTAGTAACCTTACTTAAAGAGAGTACCTTTAAATACTAATATTATACTTAGTTTAGTAAGCTAAGAGGGTAAAAGTACTTAAGGTCTTAAGATAAACTATTTATTCTAAAAGAGCTCTATATATTTATTCTAGATATTAGTTTTAAGCCATTAAAGGAATTAGAGTATCTTATAGTAAGGAGCTATAAGTAGCTATAATAAATGCTTAAAGTACCTATACCTAAATATAAGGAAATAGTATATAAAATAGTAGGTAGACCTATTAAAGAAAGGATATTTTATAAAAAACCTAAAAGCATTAGTAGTTAAAATAAATCATTAGGTAGGTATAAATAGTAAAGTAACTTACTATATATTCCTTTTCTTTTTATACTTCTTATACTATAAGCTAAGTAGTAGCTAATCTTTAAGGTAATAAAGCTCTTATAAAAGGATACCTTTTAGAAGGAAGACAAAGTCCTATAACTTATATATAATAGCAATATACTACTTCTTTTTAATATAGGTATCTTACTACTAAGCCTTATACTTAGTTCTCTTACTTTTAGAGTCTAGTCTTCTTATATAGTAATTAACTCTAATATAGTAATAAAGCTATTACTTTATAGTTTAAGCTTAATTAAGTATATTTTAGAATATAAAGCAAAACATTTATTACTTCTTAGCTTTATTATAAATAAGTTTATAATTTATTTATAATATATATAATAAGGTTATCTTAAAGTAATACTTAAGGAAATATATATATAACTTATAATATATTAATGCTCTCTAAGGCTAGTTCTTAATAATATAAAACTTTATATAGAGTAACCTTAAAAATATCTACTATAGCTTTTAAAAGTAAGCTATAATAATCTTATTTATTAAAGACTTTATAGCCTAAATATAATAGTTAGCCTTAAGGGTAATAATACTATATAAAAAGGCCTTATTATAATAATTTCCTTATTACTCTATATTCTTAATCTTAAAAGATAACCTACTACTAGTAAATATAACTTATTAGTATAAACTATCTTTAGTTTCTTAATAATGCTAGTAATAATAATAATATAAGTTTACTTATTCTCTATTTTAGGAAAATATAGTATTATTTATTAAGTTACTACTTTTATTTACTTATAATAAGGTACTTTATTATTAAAAAGCTAAATAGTATTATAAATTAAAGTATAAGTATATACCTTATCTTATATACTTTTGGCTAATTTTAACTACTTATACTATTAGATATCTTTTTTATTAAGCTCCTCTTTAGACTAAGCTCTTATAGCATTATCTAAAATAGTAGCATTAATTTAAGAAATCTAGTTAAAATACTAGTTTTTACTATAGCTTTTATTTAAATTAAAACTAAGACTTTAAGTAGTTTAATAATATAAATACTTACTAGTATTTCTTAATCTTATTCTATTTTAATATAATAAGTCTCTCTTAGTTAATAAGACTTATATTCTTATATTCTAAGGTAGCTTAAAGAACCTTAAGGCCTCTACTAATTATATATTAAAGTCTATCTTTAGTATAGTAAATTAACTTTTAATTATTAAATATACCCTTAATATATTTATAAGCTTTTATAATATAGGAATTAGTAAAATATATACCCTTAGGCTTTTATTTAAGTATTATTTTAGTCTCTCCCTTTATCTTTCTTTTTAAGTAAGACTATATAAGTATAAATATATAAGTATATATATATATATATATATATAGAGTAAGAGGGGGCTATAAGCTACTATTATAATTAAGATAGAGATTAGAATAAAGATTAAAATAAAGATTAGAATAAAATTAGTTTAAGAAAGGAGATTTAATGCTAAGCAGCCCTTATATAAATATAAGGTTAATAATATAAGTATAACTTTAGCTAAAACTAAGCTATTAGACTATATAATATTATATAGAAATAATTTAGTAATTAGAGTCTAGAATAATAAACTATACTTATTAAATTATTAGTTAGTAATACCTAGATATAGAGTATTAAGACTAGTCTTAAATAAAAGCTTAAATTATCTTTCTTATTAAGAATAAGAGTTAATAATATATTTAGGCTAATAATACTATATTTTTAAATTTTAATAGCTTTTAATACTAACTCTATCTTATATAGTAAAATAATACTATATTAGCATTAAATAATACTTAACTTATACCTAGCTTAAAAATATAGTTTAAGAAGAAATATTAAGTATAAAATACCCTATAGGCTTTAATAATCTTACTATAGTTTTATATAAATACCTAAAGTAGTCTATATACTTAAAAGAAGTTAGCCTTAATTACTATAAATACTATTATCTTAAATAAATTAAGTTTAAGTTCTAAAGTACTATATAAATTATTACCTAATTTTTTTTACCTTAATACTAAAAGGTAATAATTATAAAATTAATACTAAGAACTTATATACTATAAGTAAAGAAGTAATATAAGAGGACCTAGGAATCCTAAAAGTATAGTAATTTACTTTATATAGTAACTAAAGGCTTATACTATTAATACTATTATAGAACCTTTACTAACTAATATATATTCCTAAGATATATATTATAATAGTATTATAAGGTAAGGTAATTATAACTAGATTAAAATTAATTACCTTTTTACTAAGAAAAGTATAAAGAAGATAGCTAAGGCTTTTAGCCTCTACTACCCCTTAATTTTTACCTTTAAGCTTAAAGAATATATATTTAATAAGCTTTAGGAGCTAAAGAATTATATAATTAGTAATTTAAATATAGTTATAAGTACTAATAAATATAAAAGGCCCTTTAAACTAAGTTATATTAACTAAATACTAGCTAAGAATAAGTAGCTAAATAATAAAGTAATTAATTAAGCTTTAAATTTTACTAATATTAACTACTATTTAAGGCATATAGGTAATAATAATACTATTAAGAATATATAAAATATATAAGCTCTACTTTTAAAGTAGTACTAAAAGATAAGTAATAAAACTACTACTAATACCTTAGTAGCTAAATAGTTAAGCAAGTTAAGCATTACTAGGAATATATTAGCTAAGCTAGACTATCTTATAGTTCCCTACTAAAACTTATAATATTAGGTTTTAACTCTAATTTTCCTATTATACTATAAGGTAGCTATATTAGATTTATTAATAAGCAGCCTAATAAGAAGTAAGATTATATTTAACTATATTTATAACTAGTTAAGTACCTATATAAAGTATAACTTTAGTAAGCTAAAATAATCTTTTATTTACTTTACCTACTTATAGTAATAAAATATAAGTAACTATAGTATTTATATTATACTAAATATATTTTATATAAGTAAGGAGTTCTAGCTAATAGTATATAATAATATATTACTTAAGATATAAAGATAGTTTATTATATATATAATAAGCTAGGAGGATATTAATGTCTCCTTAGAATATACTACTAAGCCTTAATAAAGTAGTTTACTAAGCTTTACTACTAATATAATAAGTTATTATTAAAGGTCTTTATCTTTAGAGTATACTCTAAAGAGTAATTTATTAGATATTAGGTACTATTTTCCTTATATAAGAGGGTAATATTATAATAAAGAGTTAATATTAAATATAAGAGAATTATAATAGTTTAAAGCTTATATATTACTAAAAGTAATTAATTAATAGAATTAATTATTATTTAGTCTTTTAGCTAAGTAGCTTACTTTACTAGTAGTAGGTTTACCTTTTTAATAATTAATTCTATAAGTAGGGGTTTAAGCCCCCTTACTTAGAAAAAACAATATAGGATACTATAATAGGAAAGACTACTAAGATAGTCTTACTAAGGCTAAGTATAATAATAAAGTATAAGAAAATAACTAAAAGCCCTATTTTATTAATTTTTAGGCCTCTTATAAGCTCTTTTAACCCTTTTTATAATTTAAAGCTCTAAAAGGCCTTAAGGGAGGTTATAATAGTCTAAAGCTTATATACTACTAAAAGCAATTAATTAGTAAAATTAATTATTATTTAGTCTTTTAGCTAAGTAGCTTACTTTACTAGTAATAAGTCTACCTTCTTAAGAATAAAGAATAAAATAATTATATACTATATTTATAAATAAGAATATAATTTTAGTTCTTATATTAAATTATATAATATTAATATAGCATTATCTTATATATAGCTATATTCTTACCC